>SDVV010005834.1:0-18900 GCA_016164225.1 Gammarus roeselii | reverse complement strand
TATACATACACACATATATATATTAGACTCATCTGCTACATCAATTTCAATTTGTGAGACAGGTACTGAAATTTGTGAAATGAAAATCTGACAAAGGAAAATTTGTTCATTGCTGTGTTATGGAAAGGCATTCACTCGATTCTTAGCTTGTTATATAGGTAGCTAATTGTTTCATATGCCAAGTTTGTTAACAGACTACTGTTAGCTAGTTTATCAGTACTATAGCTAATTACTTACTTCTGTAATTTTAATTTTTTCAGGCAAATAGAGGTTGCCAGCCTTGAAGTTGTCCAAGAACTGCAAGGGATGTTTTGTGCCATAGTCCCATAGCTCCATCAAGTGCTCCAAATTCTGCATAAATAAAAATATTAAATTAGCTATTATATAGTTAATGTAAATCAACAACAACTGTTACCTAGCTGGTTATCTAGCTAATGTAAATTAACAATAACTGTTACTTCATCCGACACATTATTTCAATTAGTCAAGCTTTTCTAATGATGTGCCCATCCACAAACACATTAATTCTGTCTACAGACACACTTTTATGCACCAAAATGTCAACATTTGATTACAGCACTTACAAAAATATTCAACTTGACAATTTTTGAATAGTCAGTTCTTATTGACTTGACATAGAGTGTAACAATAGATAAATAATTGTTTTCTACAAACATGGAATATGTTGTGCATCAAGACCTATAATTCCTCTGCAAAATACTTAGCACTTCTAAAATATAACCAGTAGCAATCAATGTCTGTTCTTTTGTGGGAAGAAATAATGAGGTGTCTGGCATGTTAATAGAAATTGAAGGCAAATCAAGACTTCTGACTTCTAGGACTGGGGCAGTTTGCCAAATGAGGGTAAGGGAGTTGCCAGAATTTTTTGAGTGATCTGAAATAGTTTGCAAAGCATTTAGCCAATAATAAAGATTGTGGTAATTAGAAATTTGTGTCTGATGTCATTTATTAAAGAATGCAATCATTCAACAATGGTCATCAATAGATTCTCATCAAACACCTAAAATGATCTAGGGAGACACTTTTTTTAGCAGAGTTGCACCCACCCACCTCTGATGGTGCTTTGAATATTGTTTATTATCTCTGTAACTTATTGGAAGAAACTTTGCTCCATATTTAGCCATGTTGAAGACTATTTTCCAGACTTTTTCAATAATAAAAATTAAAGAATGATTGTAACATGATTTTTCTTCATCTAGTAGCTACCTAAGTTACAAACTTTTTTGTCATTCTTTCTATAGTACCTTCAACATTTTTTGAGAGTTTTTGGTGTAATTTGGACAACTCCAAGCCACTTTTTTCCAACTTTACCATTAAATTATACATCCCCAGTGACTCAATGGACATGCTATAAACTGGATCCTTCATCAAATTACTTGGAGATTATTCACCCCCCAAAAAAAATCTTGAACAACATTTAAGCATCCTTCTTCTTGTGTATTAACATTTGTGTCAAGATCAACAAGTTGAATAACAGAATAGCTAACTTAAATATTCATGGTACCAAGTCAAGTTCATCAGGACTAATTGACAGCCATAGTTCCAGGCCAGGTACAAACCAAATCTTGATGGATCAGTAGCTAGCTATTATAGTTGTTGCACTACAAAAAAAACATGGTTTGGGAGTAAGTGTCACTCAAGATAGGCAAGATGAGCGCTAATGTTGAGCTGACTGATGTGGTCAAGATTGGTGCCAACAGTTTGTTCAGAGCCAAAGTGGGCTACCATGACTCCAGGCACAACTAGATCCTTGGATATAGACCTAAACAATCCGAAAATTTTGTATTTCTTTATATATGCTCATGAAAATATCTTTACTTTTTTCCATTGTAGGGAGGGGGGGGGGGCAGACCTGGTGCATCAATAGTTTCCACAATGCCCTATGTTGATGCACCAGGTTCTATGATGATGCAGTATCACAAAAATGTTCATAGGTCAAACAGTTGAAGAGATAGAATCGAGGGTTTCACATATGTTAATTTATAACATATTATGTAGCTATATATATAGCTACCCAATGGTGTGTAGAATTTTTATTTTTCTCTTATTTTTTATTAATGAAAATTTGTCATCAATTTTTTTCGGACCAGGTGTCAAACATGTTTCTATATATTTAGCAACTGCCTTTGCACCTCATGACCCTTACATGCTTTAGATATGTTCTAATAGTTTCCTCTCTGGAGTTTTTTTATAGGTGTAGCGTCAACATAAGGCCGGGTGTGTCAACATTGGACCCCTTACATTGCTGAATAAACAGATATCCAATTCAGAAAAAAATGTGAAGATAACAAACATTCTTGTTATCCAGTCACACAACTTGTCAAAATATTGATATGAGAAAGGTCTCGCTCTCTAAAAGGCAAATGCAACAATCACAACCTTCAGGAATTCAACACTTGAACACTAGCATATGACAAGCATTAAGTGAGCATTCCTTATAAGATTTCAAACATTTTCCCCAAAAATTTGAGTCAAAGTGACTTTTTTCATGAGCATATATAGCTGCCAACAAAGGAGCCCGCAAGCATCAGGTGGATGCACTTAAGTTCTTTCCCACATCATATCGCTCCCATACCAATAAATAACTGGTCTAGGCTATCAGCTTCAGTATTATCAGTTTAATGTATAGTAACATCAGCATCATCAACCTGCATTCCTGCCTGTAACACCTCAGCAGTTCTTATCCCAGTTTGTATACCCTGTGCTAAACACCTACTGATTCAAGGACTCCATCATGGAGAGCCTGCTGAATAACAACTTGACAACTACCATGTTCTACTGTGGTGGTTGTGTTTTGCAGCTGGACATCAGAGGATCCATTTTAATTGAATTAGCTGGTTTAACCACGTTTTACCATTTTCTACCAAGTTTTTACCATGTTTTACCATGATCATACTGCATTTATAGTGCTAAAACTTTTTAATCTGGTAGTTTTATGGAAATAAAATCTTTTGAAACTGCATTCAAGACATAACTCTGATTCCTGCTGTGGTGCAATGCATGGAGCAGGATGTGCAGTGGTTGAAGGAGGAATTTTCTTTTCAAGGGAGACTTGTTGAGTTGTCATTATAGAAAGGCTGGAAAGATGTACAATGTCATGGTGGTTGACTACTGCAAAGGAAGAGTGAAAGTTCACAACATTGAATGGTTAAGAGTAGTAAAGAGTGGGTGGAGCTTGACTCTTGGTTGCAGTGAGGAGACCTCTGGCGGGAGTGTGGGTTCCAGTGCTTGTTCGATGGTGCTGGACCCGGATGGAGATAGCAATACTTCCTGCTCGAGTTCAGTGGAGTCAGTGATTCAGGTCCAGGAGGAGTTCTGCGGGGAGAAATTTTGGCCTTGCTTGGAGGTGCCAAGAAAAGCATGTCTGGGGGTTGTCACTGCTTGCCAAGGTGGGGCTTCTTTGGTGTGGTCCACTCCTGGGGATGCTTATGCTTCTGGGTAGCGCATTTCATCATTGTCTTCAGCTGCGCCTCCTGTGGATTTGCCATCCTTGCCTTTGCAGTGAGCTGTCGTACCTGGTGATTCTGTTAGCGTGAGTGTGCAGAGTTGAGGGGGCAGGGTGCTGGGCGTGTCAGGGGTCTTGTGGGCAGCTGGGCTGCTGTAGTAGGCGCTGGTTAGGCGTGTGTCTTTTGTCATACCAAGCCGAGTGATCAGCCTGTTTTTTGTGGTGTTTGTCAGAGGGGTTTGTACTCAGCGACCATGTGTTTGTGTATTGAAGGGAGTTTGATTGATGCTGTTCCGTCAGATTCATTTGGTGCTCTTAGGTATATCTGTTGCCATTGTAGAGGCTAGAAGGATAGTTCAGAGACAGTTGCTCATCTCCTGGAGTCATTTTCTTAGTTGCTGGTGGCAACTGAGTGATGGCGTAGGGCTGTTTAGGAGGGATATCTTTGAGGAGGTGAGGGAGCTGAAAGTGAGCCGGGGGAGGCCAGCACAGCTATGCGTGCCAGCTTAACACTGAGAACAGCTATGTTAACACAGGTATAGGAACTGGAATTAGTGCGCATCATTTGCTATCATATAAACAAACTGTGTGAGTGACATGAATCAAATAAAAAATTATAGAACAGCTCACAGTCCGACAGAGAAGCACACAAAGATGCAACACACCCAGACACACACACACACACACTCCACCACACCACACCACACCAATATCAAGTGACAAAAAATAAATATAACAATTATAGAACAACACAGTGTACAACAGAGAAGCACATGAAGACAACACACACACCACAACCCACGAATCCAGCACCTCACACCTACACACACACAAAAAAAAAAATACAATAAAATAGTACAAAGGCAAGGCCCGGCAGGCAAAACCATCCACAAGAAAATGGTGCATCCGGCAGGTTGATCCCAAATCCAAGATACCAGTATGACACCGAGCAGCCATACACGATTATGCAGAGAGGTTTATCTTGGAAGACTGTTGAGCTGGTGGAAGCAAAGTTCCATGAAGTTTGCAGTGTCCTGCGCTAATGTTGAGCTGGCTGATATGGTCAAGATTGGTGCAACCAGTTTGTTCAGAGCCTAAGTGGTCAATGATGACTCCAGGCACAACTCACTGTCTCAGGCCCCAAGGCTGAAAAGGTTGGATCGGTGTGTGGGAGTCTTGGTTAAATTTGTTGGTGTCACCATTCTCTGTTGATTTGCCGGGGTTCCAGCTTGTGAGGAAAGATGTGAAGAGGGAAGTTTAAAAATGCATGGAGTTTGTTTATATGTTGCCAACAATTTGAAGTTTGTGCTGATTGAAGTGAGTTTTCCCAATGTTGCTGCCATTTCCCTCCTTGGTTGTGTTCAGTTGTGGTGGTTTACCACTCACCCTCCTATTCAGCTGAAGAGAATGCTGAATTGCTTGAATTACCGATGGAATATTGTGTAAGCAGGGAGGTTGATGTTCTTGGTGATTTCAACTTGCCTTTGTTGAATTGGTCGGTAGAATTCTTTAATAATTATATGCCTCATGTTTGTTCTGAGTTTCTTTATTGTTTTGCTCTTCTTGGTCTCACTCAGTGGGTGAGGGAAAGTACTTTCATTGATTCGGGCAGCATTCTTGATCTGGTGATGATTACAGAGGAAGATATGGTGCCTTCTGTGGCAATTGTGTCTAATCTCTTGGGGTGCCCACATGCTCCTGTCTTGGTGGAGTAAAGCTTTCAGATGGATGATTTTTTAAAATTGATTCTTGTTTGAAATCAGTCAATCCAGGTTAGAAATTGTTTATGTGGTCTTGTGGAGATTATAAAAGTATGAGAGAGGTTTTGATAGACGTTGACTGGCATTACAAGTTCCTGTACGGCACTGTGGAGGAGAATTATAATTTGTTTCAGTCAGTTGTCCATTCTCTTGTTGACAGTTTTGTTTGCACTTGAGACTCAGCTTCTCAGCAAAGCTGGTCATGGGGCCATCCAAAAGAGCTGATGATCAGTAAATCTCAGGCTTGGGCGAAGCATAAGCTTTTCGAGGGGGGGGGGGGAGCTTGGTATGCAGCATGGGGAGGTGTTGGAGTCCTTGAAGAAATTTAGTAGGCTAAATTTTGAGTACAGAAATTTTTCATGGAACAGCCAGCAACTGTATAAACAGGAATTGGCCAATAACTTCTCCATTCCTCCCAAGATGTTTCACTCCTATATCCAAAAATGAGAGAAGAGCTGTTCTTCTGTTGGTTGTCTGAAGCTTCAATCTGGTGAAGTTGTTGCTGGTCAGGAAGACATGAGTCAGCTGTTTGTGGACTTATCTGTTTTTGTGAATGCTGATCCCACCAGCCCTTCCTCACATAAGTTTTTTCCTGAATTTTTTTGTGAGATTTGTGTGACAAGAAATTTAGTTTCTCAGGTTTTGGACAATTTAGATTCATCTTTATCCACTGGACCTGATGGTATCCACCCTAGAGTTTTGAAGTCATATTCTTGACAGCTGTCATTGCCCTTGTCTTTGATAACTTGTGAAGTTGTTAAGCCAGGGAGTCTTGCCAAGAGCCTGGGAGGAATCCCATGTTGTTCCATTATTCATGTCTGGTTCAAGGAGAAACCTCTCAATATCAACCTGTGAGTCTCGCTTCTGTTTGTTTGTTGTAATGTGCTGGAGCATTTTATTGTATCTCAGGTGGTGGTTCTGGAAGATTCTGGCATTTTGTCTAAAGGCCAATTTGGATTCAGGGTGGGAAGGAGCGTGGAGGATCAACCGTTGCTTATTTATTGTGAGATTGCTGATCTGGCAGATAAAAGAAATGGTGGTTGATGTTGTCTGCATGGATTTCTCTAAGGCATTTGATGTCAATCACTGTTTTGTTGGCCAAACTGAGGTGTGTATATATTCATCGTGGATCGTTAGATTGGATTTGTAGTTTTTTGATTGTGAGGCAAATGTGTGTCCCTGTGGGGAGAGTTGTCAATAACTTCCAGTAGGTGACAAGTGGAGTACCCCAGAGGTCTGTCCTGGGTCTGCTCTTCTGCTCAAACTCATTTTGATTTTCCAACACAATGCACAAGCAGTTTGCCTGGGTGTGTCTTTTGCAAAGAGATCTGAATTTGGTGCAGTCTGTGTCCCAATCATGGAATCTCTCATTGAACTTGACAAGTGTGTCTTTATGCATTTTTACAGGTGTAGTCTTGAACCGGAGCAGCTTGGTGATGGAATTGCTTATAATTTGAATGCTGTTGTACTTGAGCTTGTTGATTTCTGCATGGACTTGTAAGTGCTTGTTGACTCAAGGCTGCAGTTTAATCTCTATGTGAAGTGTGCTGCTTTGTTTTACTGTCAATAGGAGTTCTGTTTTTATGTTGTCTTTGTTTTTTACTTGTATAAGACTTATTTTGAACTACTGCTCATATGTGAAAAGTGGGATATTTGGGGGATCTGAGACTATTGGAGTCAGTGTAGAGGCAGTGGACCAGGGAAATTGATGAGCTGGATGGAGTGGACTATAGGGAGCAGCTCAGAGCTTTGCAGTTGTTTTCTGTCAGGGAGAGGTTGTTACATTTAGATCTGGTGAAGTGTTGGAAGATTTTTCATTATTCTGCAGATTCAGGTTTGTCTGCTCTGTCTGCTCTGTTTCCATGACTAAGCTGCTCCAATTCAAGACTACCCCTGTAGAAATGCATGCAGACAACTTGTCATGATCAATGAGAGATTTCATGATAGGGAGACAGACTGTACCAGATTCAGATATTGGCACTCTTGGGTATTCTTTCAAGATGGTGGTTTCTTACTGTCAGACAAACTATAAACACAGATTATTTTATTCTTGCTGTGTGCAGTTTGCAACCCACTGCCCTCTGCTGAGGTGTTTCATTATCTGTAGGGGCATCTGTGGTAGGGCATCATATTTTTCAGGGGTGTAGGTCTGATATGTTGGCCAACACTGGCCGTGAGGTTCTCAAAACACATGTTTGAGGGTATCCAGGCTTCGGGGTTCTGCACCAGTCAATGGTACTCAACTCCAAGAGGAGCTAGAGCTAAGCAACAATAACACACTGCCCACAACATGTTTCTTCTGATTCATATGGTGATGTCAACCTTTTGTTTTTCCAACCTAATTAAGGGATGTTAAATTTTAGATAATTGTGGAATTATTCATTTATTTATCAATACATTCTAGGACCTATTTAAAATGATTCCTAATTTAGTTAGCTAACAGATGATGCAAAATAAAATTCAACATTTAAAAAATTTTGGTTATTCATCTTGCCACTTCAGCAAGAGCAAGAGAGACCGCCCCAGCCATCAGCATGGTTTAGCTGGATACCAAGTCTTGAAAACAGGGTGATTCCACGAACATTCAATTTTTCAGAAAAAAATAAAATTGACTGAGTGGCATGAAACACATAGAAAGGGACATTTTATCAGCTTTCTGAATCCAGGAACAGAATGTAAAAATATTGAAGGGTAAAAAGTTGCAGGTTTAGCTGTTACTGGAAAATCCTAATTTGAAAAACTGATTTTTTTTTACTCATTTCCCATCCAAGTTTTCAAGTAGCTATCTACAATTATGCCAGCTGTGTCATAAATAATTATACCATTGAAAAGCTGACATTTTATACTACATTTACCAAGCAAGAAAAATATTTTTATTCATCACCCATCAGACTCATGAATCAACAAATCTTGATGGTTGCAATAATATGTGCATGACAAAATTAGGGGTTGTCATTAATCTCATCAGCTAGTGCTTTGAATTTATTGATGGCATTTCATAAGCAACATTTTGTCTTAGATGTACATTACCACTGTTGGCACATTTTCATTAGTGTAAGTCAATTTTTGTAACTTATCAGGCTAGCAACATTTTGTTTGTCACGCACCTAACAAAATCTCCCGTTACGTGCCTAACCCAATACATTTACAATGTAGAGACCTGTATACTAAGCATTTAAATATCAACTTTTTGTATTTATTTCAAGTAGCTACCTACATATCAAACGGTTTTATTTATATATTTCATTTTCCATGACATGTGCCTGCTTAATAATATTACCATTCCATAATGACCTGTGTCTGAGTTTGGTAGAGTGTGTGAGAGAAGAAATCTTTGAGCAAACGTGGGTAAAAGTAAAGTAATGAGATACTTGAGGATTCTTGATGTCAGCAAAATTAGTGTCCTCCTAAATGTTGAGCTGTTGGAGGAAGTTCAGTGTTTTAAGTATCTAAACTCCCATGTGGAGATGACTGAACTAGTGGAAACTGAAGTGAAGGCATGAGTGAAGAAGTGTAAAGTGTTGGGTACACTGAAGAGTGTATTGAGGTGTAGGATGTTGGGGATGGAAGCAAAGAGAAGGTTGTATGAGGGTGTTGTAGTCCCAATTGTGCTCTACAGAGCTGAGACTTGGGGGGGGGGAGGGAGGAGCAGAGGAGAGGCAAAGGTCAATTTTTTTAATGAAATGTTTACCGAGCGTGACTGGAGTGACGCTGAGACCGGATCACCAACAACATGGTTTGAATCAGAATGGGAATGGTAAAGAAGTTGGAGGACAGAGAGGATTCACATGTTCTGAGATGGTTTGGGCACATGGTGAGGATGGATGGAGGGAGATTGGTAAAAAGGGAAATGAAGGCAGAGGCAAGTGGTTGCAGGCCTAGAGGTATACCAAAGTTTGGGTAGATGTATATTGTAAAGCAGGCATTATGAAGGAAAGACTTGAATGTGGAAGTAGCAAGAGAGTGTGAAATGAACCGGGGTGAGTGGGGAATGGTTGATTTTTCTTGCTGCTCTGATGTGCTTTCCCACCCTTGGCATCACGGTGTTGGGATGTTTATGGGTGGGGGGCAGCCCTACCAACACAATGTGACACGGGTAAGCCAGTGAAAACTGTTGGGCCCCCCTGCTGCTGACAACGGATCCTTGAACCCCACTGGTGATCCAGAGTGTGTGTTGCGGGGTTACTTGCCGTAGGCCTGCCCCTGACGGCAAGGGGATTCAGCCTTCTGGGGGATTCAGCCTAGTGTCTGTATCTGTATAATGGCCCCACTAGCGGCCAAAGAATATCAGAAAAAGAACAGCTCAGGGGTGATTCCAGTATTACCCTGTTACGTTCAGACAGAAAGTTGGCTTCATCATTGGAATGGCACACTAACCATTGAAGATATTGAAAATTTGCATAAGACCAAAGTGTAAGTACTATCTAAGCACTTCCTTACCATGTCTGTGATCTGAAATGCTACCAAAACTACATTAGTTACTCACCTTCAAAGGTGTCGCCACGCACACATAATTCTAGTGTAAGCGATGGCGAAATGCCCATCCAAGCTGTTCGAGTGGCAAGGTCATGGAGCCTGCCAAACCAACACCAACTCCGCACACACCAACCCGGGTTATGACCACTGGGACCAGGCTCACCTGGGCTATAGAATAAAACTGGGCACCTTGGGCGTGCTCTCTCTGGCTGGCACCCCGTTACAGGCTTTTCCACCCCTGGGTATCTGTCGGGCTGTGCCGCAGCACCCGTACTGGCTTCACTGCCTAAAATAGCCCCCCCTCTCCAGGGTGTCCTCTGGGTTCAATTCCGGGTCAGGCAAACGCAGAGCAGTGCCGGCACACAGGTCTTTCACTTTCAGGCCACATCACAGACATGGGCAACACCCACCCCAGGACCTTGGATAGTGGAGGATTCACCTTGGCACTCTCTTACCCTTTATACCGACTGGAGACGGTTCCTGATCAGCTAGGCTGACTCAGAAGTGGGGTTAAACGCCAAGGCTACTGAAGATAAACATGCAGACAACGGGCCATAAGTTGGCCAGTAGATGAATACCTGAACATCCCAAGACCCCAGCGCGCCCCACCCCATCTCCAGTCTAGCCTCTGGAGAGCAGCCAAGGGAGCCATGCTCACAATCCCTCCCTACTAAACCAAAACCCAGGGCAGTTGAGCGGTGGTCTACCCCACTTCTGACACCAATTGTAAGCGATGGCGAAATACCCACCCAAGCTGTTCAAGTGGCAAGGTCATGGAGCCTGCCAAACCAACACCAATTCCGCACACACCAACCCGGGTTATGACCACTGGGACCAGGCTCACCTGGGCAATAGAATAAAGCAAACTAATTGCATTAATATGAATACAAGGTCCGCTAGGTAAGGTATTGTTATCTTGATATGCAAATATGATAAGAAAAGATTGTTTGTGGGGGTTGAACATTAATCAACATTTAGGCCTAGATTTGTCACCATGTGTTATGAACATCGGGTCATTATAAAATTAGTTACGCATTTTGAAATTAGCTGTGGTATCATTGTTTTGGGTCAATTACTTCTAGATGTCATTATATGTGTGAAGAATTGCGTTTAATAACCAATGAACTCTTCCATGCATCAGGGAGCACTCCACTCTGAAGAAGAAGGTTAAAGATTATAAAGAGAGGCTGTGCCAGTTGCACAGCACACTCCTTCAGCAATTTAGGATGAAGCCCATCCATGCCCATAGCCCAATTAACATCAAGCCCCGACTGACTGAAGCTTTCTTTTCTTCTTATATAGTCATTTTGGTGACTGATATGTGAGCGTGGCTCACCTGTGTGTTCTCTAGCCTAGACTGGAGATGGGTTGGGGCATGCTGGGGGTCTGGGGATGTTCAGGTATTCATCTACTGGCCATCTTGTGGCCCATAGTCTGCAGGTTCATCTTCAGTACCCTTGGCATTTAGCCCCACTTCTGTATCAGCCTAGCTGATCAGGAACCATCTCCAGTTGGTGTAAAGGGTGAGAGAGCGCCAAGGTGAATCCTCCACTATCCAAGGTCCTGGGGTGGGTGCCACTCATGTCTGTGATGTGGCCTGGAAGTGGGAGACCTGTATGCCAGCACTGCTCTGCGTTTGCCAGACCCAGAATTGAACCCATAGGACACCCAGGAGATGGGTGACTAGTTTGCGTTTCAGTTATTGATATAAGGGGGGGTCGGGGAGTCGCCCCATTTGGTGCAGGGAGTCACCCCCAATTTGGGGTCGTAGCTTGCCGCACGGTTTCTTGGAAATAACTTTTTTTTGGTTAACGATAGAATGTTGAAACTTATGGTGCTCCATGATCATAATAGTAGCTATACACACCGTAGATAGGAAGTTTCTCGGCCACATACTTTTTGAGTTATTGCAAAGTATGCGCAACATGCGGGGAGGCACCCCGGTCGACGCTATATTAAGGACATTGTAATCACCAGCAACAGGTTATCCTACAGTTTATTCAACCAGAAATAATCTTACCAACTGATACTGTCTCTACTATGAATAATGAATCGGTTCACATTTCAAACTTCTCTGTATCTAATAGGATGACCCTTAAATGTTCATAAGATGCAGGTCAGAATATTTTCCTCCGTATCCAATAAGGTGACCCCCAAATGTTGATAAGAATATTTTCCAAGAGGAAAATATCATTTCATAACACACAAGTCAGATTGAACGGTTGACCAATTCTATATAGCAAAAGACAAAATATCCTGCTGTAATAGTAGTTCGGAGAGTTGACTGGAAAGAACACACTTCTTTTGTTGACAGAAAATGATCCAAATTTTGTGGCATCCTCCACAAAATTGGAAGCTGTCTAACAACTTGTGGATTTTTTTTCTTGTACTGCAGCCTTATTCATCCCTTGATGACTTATTGTATAAATGGGCTACTACCCAATAAACCAAACCTAATAACTGTAATTTTTAGTCAAATGCGTACCATCAGAACACCATCACATGCTAGCAGACATAATTACACATAGCCTTACTTTTGTCAATGAAGCCTCAAGAGTAAATCAGTCATACTGTCAGACCCTGACTTTGGAGGGCTGCACTCATGAACCGGAGTGTGTGTTGCAGGGTCTCTTGGCAACTCTTAAGCACAAAAGGGCCAAGTTGTGCACTAGTGCGTTTGAAAGGAGTGCAAGGTGCGCCATGTTACGGACTACCCCACTTTGTGGGGAATTCGGCTAAGTGTCTGTATCTGTATCATTCCTTCATCGTTTTGGTTCATCAAGAGGAAATGCTAATACCCTCAGCCCCCACCCTGAATATGTTCATGATCCTAACTTACCTTGACAGTTGCATTTATTTGAGAATGAAGTTTCAGATGACACTTTAGAAGCTGCTGATAATCAGGATTATTTTTCAACACTAAAGGAACTTCTTCAAAAAAATATTCTGGTTTAGGCTCACTATCACTACTGGTTGGCGATGGAGTATCAACTGATTTAGCCATGCCACCTAAAAAATTTGATGAAGCCATCAATTTTATGTAAAATAAATACTAAATGCTGTTAATCTGAAAAAAATAGAGCTTATACAGCTAGCTACATACACACATATGTGCGTGGCGCATGTGCCTCACATGTACACTCAACACAATAAAAATAGCAATCAAACCAAAACGGTACTCATCACAGCAGCTTTCAAACCATTGAACAATAAATGGGCATGTAGCGTCGACCGGGGTGACGCCCGCATTTAGCGCATACTTTAAAATAACTCAAAAAGTATGCGGCCTAGAATATTTGTATTTACGGTGTGTATAGCTACTATAATGATCATGAAGCACCGTAAGTTTCAACATTCTATCATCAACCAAAAAGAAGTTATTTACAAAAAACCATGCGGCGAGCTATGGCCCCCAAAAGGGGGTGACTTCCCGCATCGTACGGGGTGACTTCCCATACCCCCATTTATCAATAATTGAAACGCGAATTAAAAATGCGAGAGTACCAATCGAAAGAACATGCCTATAGTAGTATATATCAGTTGCTCAAAATAAAATGTGGAGTAAAATATTACGTCTGTGACAGGTGTTTTTGATGCTTGTCATCTGCTGCCATCATACCCAACTGTCTAAGGATTTTATTCCCCGATTTCGCTGCCGGAAACAGAGTTTTTCTTCAATAATTGCGGTCTAACTTTACTGGAAGTCATTTCTCCACGCCCTAAACTAATTATGACCCTTAAAAATCAGTAAATGAGCAAATACAAAAAAACAATCTTTTTAATATTACGATATAACACGTAAAAAATTAATTCCGTCAATTCTATAGCAAACTTTTGCATTAACATGAATACAAGTCATGCTAGGTAAGATATTGTTATCTTGATACGAAAATTTGATAAAAAATATTGCCCCTGGGCATTAAACATAAGTTAACACTTAGGCCTAGACTTGTCACCAAGTGTTATAAACATAAGGTCATTATAAAATTAGTTACGCATTTTGAAATTAGCTATGGTGTCATTATTGTAGGTCATTTACTTTCAGATGTCATTATATGTGCAAAAAATTGCATTTAATTACTTTTCATTGAAGAAAAACTGAGATATTTAATAACAAAATAGGTGCAGGCAGTCACCCCCAATTGTTTTTTCACCTTGGGCAACTCCCAGCAGTTGCATATTTGTATATATCTACAAAAGTTTACATTTCTTTCCAAAATCCTTCCTACGCAACAAACTACATCATATTCCAAGTATCACCACCAAATTTGGTCCTAATCCAATGGAAACTCTAGACACAGCATCAAAGTTTGCGGAATGACGATTTTTCCAAACCAAAATGATCAGGGACCTGAAAAACAAACCTTCACTTTGGCAATTTTTCATAAATTCTGTGCACATATCGAATTTCTATATGTAGCTGATACTTACTAACGAAGACCTGCTCTTTCTAGCCCCGTGTCAAACTATGACATTTCCGACGTCTTGGAGCCCAAAAGGAGGGTGCGAGTAGTCACCCCGTGTTTCCGACCGCGGGGAGTCACCCCGATCGACGCTACCCTACATTGTAACGCATGAAACATAACCAGATAATTACCTTACTCACACCCTAAACCACAAACACACAGAAAAAAGTGTGTACCCCACACATGAAACAATGCAACCAAGCCAGCTGCACTAGACCCACAAGGATATGGAGCTACTGACAGGTCCCCAGGTCACAAGATCAGCATGGGAAAAAAGATCCTTTCAGGCAAAACAAACTCAAACAGAACATCTCTCAGAAACGCAACCAGTAGCTCTTAAATGTGGTAAAGGAGGACTATGAAGGAACCAGAAGGCATCAAGACCAACACTGAGGGCAGGAGAGGACAGGGGGAGAGCAAAGCATGGCAGAGGAGTCATACTCTGAGATGTCAGGAGCTGAAAGGAAATAGGGGATGAATTGAAGGAAGTTATGAAGAGCATCAGAGGGCAACCAAGATGAGACAAGAGTCTGGAAAAATGCAGTTTAAGTGAATAAAAACAAAAAAGTAGAACCTAACAGAGTAAGGGTAGCCAGATTGCCTCCTTTCTTGTCTGCTTTGTATGTTTCTGCCTGGGCAAGTTGCCCAATAATACCACATACCACAACCCTGATATATTTTTGCATACTTCCAATTCCCATTTGCAATCAGCTTCTTGAAACAGTAAAAAACCCTCCCTCCCCTAATGATCATCAAATTATCTCACCTTGGTGGCCTCAAGACTTCTCATCACACCTGCAAAGCCTGAGAGCAGAGCAGGACAGGAGGCACAAAGGCGCACACACACCATAACTGTGAATGCACAGCAAAATAATGAGAAAAAAAAATCTGAAAATTATAGTTTCAGGCATGCACAGGGAGATGTTCTGTTTGATTCTATTTTGCTTAGAGGGAATTCTCTTCAACAAGCTGATATTGTAACCTAGCAATCCACGTGCTACATGCTCCATTACCTAATGGATGACTCGTGCAGTGATTTTTCTTTCTCCTCTCTTTTTGGTTATTGCCTGCATGTGGGTGGTGGGGTGTTTCTGTGTCTTGATGTTATCGTGGTGATGGGGTGGTAGCTGTAGTGCGGGTATGTCTGGGTGTGTTGTGTTTCCATACACTTCTTTGTTGTGCGGGAAACTGATCTAGACTGATTTTTTTTTTTTTGTCATTCATCCTGTTTGTTTACATGGTAGCCTTGGTGTACACTAATTCTTGTTCTCAATATCAAACAGGCATGCATGGCTGTGCTAGCCTCCTCCTGCTCTGCTGTTCCTCACTGGTTTGTGGTGCTGCTGGAGGAGGCTACAAAAATAAGCAACAGCAATTCAGTTAGGAAGTGTCTGGTGGGGTGACATCAAAAATTTTAATGCATAACTTGCTACCTTGAAATAACTCATGCAGTATGTATCCCAGAAACTTTGTTTTACGGTGTGTATAGCTACTTTTATGACCATTAAGCACAGTAGGTTTCAAGATTCCCCCAAAAAAAATCCTTTACAAAAGCATCTGCGCAAACTGTGCCCCCTAAATTGGGGCAACTCCTTACACATATAGCATCGACCGGAATGATTCTCAGTGGTCAACAACCCAGAGCAACTCCCCGCACCCTCCTTTAGGGCACCAGAGCATTGGAAATGTCCTTACACAACTTTGGGAGTTGAATGAGCAGGTCTTTGTTAGTAAGTATTGCTACTTGTAGAAATTCAATACGCGCACAGAATCTATGAAAAATCTCCAAAGTGAAGGTGTGTTTTTCAGGTCCTCAATTATTTTGGTTTGGAAACATCAACATTCCGCAAACTTTCATGCTGTGGCTTGAGTTTCTATTGGATTAGGGCCAAATTTGGTAGTGATATTCTGAATATGTTGTAGTTTGTTAAGTAACAAGGATTTGGGAAAGAAAGGTAAACCTTTGTAGATCGCTATATAGCTAGGAATACACAACTGCGGGGAATCACCACATGTGAAATGTAATTCTTCACACATATAATGACTTCTAAAAGTAAATGATCTAAAATAATGACACATCAGCTAATTTTAAAATTAGTAACTAGTTTTATAATGATCCGATGTTCATAACACATGGTGACAAGTATAGGCCTAAGTGTTGGCTAACTTATGTTTGACTCCCAGAAACAAACTTTTTAAATTAGCTATATTCTCATATCAAGATAACAATACATTACCTAGCATGCCTTGTTTTCATGTCAATGCAATTAGTTTGTTATAAAATTGAAGAAATATCTTTTTTTACTTGTTTTATCAAGACATTAAGATCATCTTTTGTAATATTTGCTCATTTACAGATACATTAGGGTCCTAATTAGTTTAGGATGTGGTTAACTGACTTCCAGTAAAGTTAGTTTGCAAATATTAAAGAATTACTTTGTTTCCCGCAATGAAATCCAAAATAAAATCTCTTTTGACAGTCAAGAACAACTGCAACAGAAGACAAGCATGAAAAAAGACATGTCAGACAAAATGATTTACTCAACATTTTATTTTAAGCAACTGATATTTAGCTACTAATATGGCATGCTTTTCCAATTGGTACTCTAAAATTTTCAATTTGAGCTTCAATTATTCACCCCCGATTGGGGGCCATACCTTGCTGCACGGCTTTTTGTAAATAACTTTTGTCCGATTGGTGATAGAATGTTGAATCTTGCAATTCTTCATGGTCATAATAGTAGTTATACACACCATAAATATAAAATTACTTTCCCACATACTTTTTGAGTTATTTCAAAGTATGCAGAAAAAGCGGGAGAGTCACCTCAGTTCCAGTATGGGTTCAGATGGCCTTCACTCGCATCTGCTGAGGAGCTGTGTTTAATTTTTTGTAAATCAATGAGGACAGAACAGTCCTTGAGGTGAGTAGCAAATCAATAGTTGTTCCAATACTCAAAGCTAAGTCCCACACTGATCCCTTGAATTGTAATCCTGGAAGCGGAGCATTGGTTTACTGCAAATAAATGAAAAGAATAGTTATATCTTCCTGACTGAGTATCTTGAAAGCAACAATATTCTGTTGTCTCATTGGTATAATTTCCCGAGCAATTGTAGCACCAAGGACCAGTTGTTGTTGACCTTCAATGATGTTGGGAGGTGGTTACAAAAGCATTTGGCATGGTGAGTCATGGTTGTCTAAGCTAGAGGGTTTGGGAGCTAGTAAACCATAACTGGCCTGGATCTCTGCATTTCTCTCTTGCTGAGTGATGAGTGTTTTGAATGAGTGGCAGATTGAGCAGCCCAATTGATGTAGCTAGTAGTATTCCTCACAGCTCTCTCCCTGGACCACCAATGTCTTGATCTACATTAATCACCTCTCTAGGGTCTTGCATAAAAGGTCAATGCATTTGCAGACGATTGCAAGTTGTACCCAAGATACTCACGATACTACAATGAGCTTGCAGTTCAGGGTGTCCAGTCACTTCAAAGTGGGTTGTATTCTGTTGATTGTTGCAAGGTCCTGGAATCTGGGTTGAATCCAAACAAGTGTGTTAGGCTCCCCTTTTCTAGAGGTCACTTTGATTTTAATGCCCTAGTTCCAGACTCCAGTTGAACAGTACTTCCTGCAAGGTAGAGCATTAAAGTTTGTCACTGCACACAGAGACTCTGGTGTCAGTGTGGATAGAAGTCTCAGATTGTACCATTGCATCCCTGTGGTAGTTGCAAAGGCTGGTGGGTTAGCAAACTTTTTATTGAAATAAACTGTCTGCAGGTCCCCACAGTTTATGACACCCTCAACTGCCCCTTATATGTTGTGCATATTTGTCCACTCATGACTCATTGCGTATGTATCCTGCATTTGGAACTCCAGATATTATGGGGACTGCAATGGACCAGAAACATTGATGGATGTTTGGATCTTGAAACAACCCTAGCACAGCCTGCTGAGATCCACCATTTGCTGTAGTCCTCACTTCATGGTGTCCCTCTTTGTGATGCACATCAGGCCTTTGATGGATTATTGTTTGTTGGTGTGGAATGTGGGTTTTCTTGGGGATTTGAGATTGCTCAAGTCTGTGCAGAGGAGATGGACAAGAAGTGTGGATGGTCTGGCTGAGTTAGATTACTTTTCCAGACTGAAGCAACTTGGCTCATTTTCTATAAGAGAAAGGTTTCTCAGGGCGGACTTTATTACATACTGGAAGATCATCTGCAGGTTGGATGGTGGCGCCAACCTTGGGGGTATTTTTCGGAGAGCTCCTGATGCGAGAACGCAAGGCCGTCCCTAAAGCTTTTGATGCCGGCTTGTAATACATACATCAAGAGGAGATTCTTTGGAGCATGATGTGTTCAGTTGTGGAACAGCCTTCCAAGTTTTGTGCTGGAGTCTGAGTCCCTGGCTGCATTCAAGGGGTTGCTTGCAGAGTTTCTGGGTGATGATTGTTTGAGTTTGTTCAAGTTAGGGGAGGTTCTTATGTAACATGTTGGTATCCTAGCTTTGGATCTACCTGCTGAATGCACCACCTCCCCCCCCCTTTTTTTTATGTATATATTGCTGTGATGCTGGAGTGGTGGATTGTGGTGTGGTGTGTGTGTGTTTGTTTGTGTGCATGTGTGGGTGGGTATGTGTGCGTGTTTGTGTGTGTGTGGAAGGGTATGTGGGTGTGGGTGTCTGTCTGGATGTGTTGCTTCTTCATATGCTTCTTTGTTGTACAGTGTGCTGTTCTTT
>SDVV010005833.1:0-18902 GCA_016164225.1 Gammarus roeselii | reverse complement strand
TATGAATTCGAATGATACTGAAATTGGGAAACAAGATTAGAAGTGTCTACTGCATAGGAAAAAACTCATGCTATTGTCAGAAAAATAAAAAAAGGACTTTGATTCAATAACCTTTTGAGTGCAGGTTGTGCAGCAGAGTCTGGCTGGAGGAAAAAAACACTTTAAACTTTTACTCACACACACTATGAGCTACACTCAAACACAAAATTTCATCATGTTTGAGAATATGGACAATATGCATGAATTACAAGGAAAATGTATCGATGTACCGATGTATTGATATTTTCCGGTACATTTGTGAAAAATCTGCTAAGGCGATACCGGTACACGATACTTTCAGAAGAGGCTAAGGCGATCCCGATACCGGTACAAAAGTATCGCCCGGTACGTATCGCCGATACATGTATCTAGATACTGCCCATCACTGCCGACATGTGAAGGATGCGAATGATACGGCCGAAGCAGTCCTCCATATTAGACCTACATCACAGATAAAATTGATGCTGTCACTAGAGGCGCTGAACAGATCACGCACAGACGTGATATTATGATCGTGCCTGCCGGGTGCAATTATTGGCTCGACGTCATGATGTGCTCGACTGTATCAGGCGAACGTGGCACCGCAGGCACAGATTGAATAAGGGCTGGAGTGCCGTTCGGAACGAGTTCAGTAAAAAGATGCTCCTTTCTTCCAGCAACATTCAATCATTTTCTCTACATCGCTGTTCTGTTATGTAAAGAATCGCTGTTCTGTGAAGAAGCCCATTTGGGCTTCCATTTCATCCACCCTCAAAAAGGTGATATTAGTGATTAGTTATCGTCGAGTCTTTGGTAGCAGAATGTGTATTATTTTGCACTACAATTACATTAACCCTATCTCTGATCGTTCCAACATTTCCATTCCCCTTCATCTCTCCATTTTTTGTTGCTCCTAATCGGTTCCTTGACTTTTCTCCCAGCTGGTTGAAGGGTATGAGAGTATTTACTTGCTAGAGCTCTTCTCTCATGTTTTCCTATTGTTCTCTGTGAACAATATAAATCAACTATCAGTCTGAAACCGATCATAATTCGTCACGTCGGACTAAAAAATCACTCAATCATCTCAAAATAAAAATAAAGGAAATGTGTTGCTTGTAAATGTCGCCAACTAGTATCATCCAGTTTACATCCGACACAACGAAAACGCTAACGTTCATTTACAGGTCTAAACATGCGATGTTCCCATAATCGAAACTGTAACTTATTTCGTGATCTCCAATAATAAAATCAGAGATCACGCAATAATTCATGGTCACCCAATTGTTCAAAGTAATTTAAAAATGGTAGGTTCCACAATCAAACCCGATTTAAAACTTTTGGAAAACATTTTAATTCACCAAACTAGGACGACATTTAAGCCGATACGGAGGCTCGACCGGGCACAGGTTCTTAAACGTGATCTTCGCATTAGTCCGCTCGTATTTTCTCAAACTGCTGATGATTGCTTCTGACAGGCAGTATGAGGCAAAGCTGTGATAACAAGCACAACCAACAATTGCATTGACTGGAAAAAACTGTGTTCAATCACAACAAAGAACATTATGCGTATTGTGTGAATTTGTATGCTGCTTTCATAATTTATTCCGATTTTTCCTGGAACTTTGTAATACAAAGTATTACATGAATTACCCGTTTGATGTTTTTCCTTATAAACTGGGAGCTAAGGTAAGCAGAGCTTAGCAGAATTAGAGTAACCTTTGATATCCTACTTTGAAATTAAGGAAATTATGCATCTGAAGCCCGAATTTCCTTTTATTTAGTTATGGTCCGTGACTAAGGATAGCCACAAACGGCCTTTCTAGGTCCCATTAATCCATTCCTCCCTCGAAGGAATACGAACACTTTCATTGACTTAGAGAACAAGACTTCAGCGTATTCCCTACCCTACATGCAATGCTCATTTATTTCCTAATATGAACGAGCCGGTAATTGCTATTATAAGATAAATTGTCCAAGTCTCTCCCGGACAGAACGGACAGGATGCGTGGAAAATACCCATCATAAGTCTTGTCGTCATCCTTGGCTAAAGTTCATGTGGAGCTTCGTCAGGGTTTCTCTTGGAGATGAGGTCTAGCAGTTGTTGCTGATTATGCGAATTGTTCCATTTGAACATTGCATGAAATAATTTAGTACAAAATGAGCAAGCTCTTCTGCGAAAATGAAGTCGAAATCAACTGAACGAAGTCAGTGCGGCTAAGGGTAGACAATGTGTGGAGGGTCTTAAACATTCAAGGAGGGTTGAAAGTTACTTGCTTGGTGGGTATAACGGATTTACATATTTATTATACATCTGGAAGTAATGTGACGTGGGAAAACTGCGTAAAAAACGCATTACACACGATAAATTATTCATGATGTCTTAAACCATCTTCACATTAGGTATCGAAGAAAATAGTCTTAATTCCTGCCCTGGTAAAAAAGAGTTCAGGCTTAGGGACAGCAGTCAGACAGTTATTTATTGATTGTTCATCCCCATTATAATTATTCAAGTTATTATTCAGAAATGAAAGCATGAAGTCGCCTTTATATGGAACAGCAAGGATAGTGGAGGAAGGCGTTGTGGGTTTGATGCTAGTGGGTGAAATGGTTGAAAGAATACATGAATAATAAACAGAACACACTATTAATAACAAAAAAAAACATGAATAACACTCATTCGTGGCCATCTTCCCTTGTCCATTTTTTCTGTTTGAGTTATTGAATGAAAATTATTTCGTTTACTCCCACTCTTCTGTTTAATTGAACTTCGTCCAAAAAATGTTTGTGTTCCATGGAAATGTATGTTAAGGATTCAACCCTAGGATTGCAGGACTGTGTCAATCCCTCCTTCTGACCACAGTTCATTTCGTTGACTGTTTAGAAAGAATTAACAGAATTCGTGTGTCATTGGAGTATGTTTAGCAATAAAATGGGGGATTCTGAAAAGAACCAACTAATGCATTGACAATTTATTGAATTTTACAAATTACGCAGAACATCGATCACTTAGATTATAATCTGAGAAATTTGTTAACTTCTCTGAGCCCATTAGCCAAATGAGAGAGGTTTTTCAGAAAAAGTTGAATTCAACCTACGGTGTTGTATGCAACCTCGCCGCTTCTCTAACATGCCTTCAGCCACGTAACTTGAAATGATCGAAAAAAAAGATGAAGTCCAACTTAAACCTATTATAAGCGAATGGATCGTGCGAGGCTTTTAATTAACCAAAATGCATTCACAAATGAATTCTAGATAAGGATATCTGTATGCCACTACTCTGCAAACATGTTCAATTTGTTCCTCTGCCAGTACAGTATTTTATTTGATTTATTTGATTCTCATTTCCACCAGAGCCTCAACGCGAGTCAAAACAGGCTCCCCTGCAGAACTCGATTACCATGGATTACAGTAGGCTCTCACGTCTCTGGGTGCTAGAAAAACAACGCTGTTAAAGTTAGAAAAATTTGAACATTTTAGCAATGTCAGACGCACGCTGGTGCGCACACTAAAAACGCTTAGACAAAATGGATCTCCGCTTCCAATCATTTAGAACTTCATGAGTAATATGAATGCATGCTAGTGCGTACAGGTAGCATCGTCGAGACTATTACAAGGTTTACAGCTACATGGACAAAGTCAGCTCCGACAGAAACGCAACATGACCTAGAACACTTTACGGTCTAGGTATCATCGTTGAGACTGGTACAAGGCATCATCGCACAGGTATCATCGTTGAGACTGGTACAAGGTTTACGGCTACACGGACAAAGTCAGCTCCGACAGCATCGCAACACAATGTTTACAGCTACGCGGTCTAGTCAAGTAAAAATACGATCTTATTATTCAGGTAAGATAAAGACTCAGACAAAACTAATCCCCGCCTCCAACCAGTCAGAACTCCAAGAGCAATATGCATGCGCGACAGTGCGCACAGATAGTATCGTCGAAATTGGTACAAGGTCTTTGGCTTTACGGATTAGATCAACTCCAACCGCAACGCGTCACAAGGTTTTAAAGTTAAGCAGTCAAGGTCAACCCAAGAAACTACGTATGATGTGTGCACGCGCGAGCGAGCACATACTGAAGAAACAACACCCATTCACAAAATCACAAACAGGAACTCCTGCACAAATACACCAGCATTATAGTACATGACAAAACTGTGAATCGTGAAGAAGAATGTAAGGGCAGGTTAGCCATGGGAAGAAAAACTGTTAAGATTCTTGATTTCGACTTTATTGTTTAAGGGGATAGGGTGGGGGAGCATAGGTCCCTTGGATCTCAAAAGAGCCCGATGAATCCCGGAGTTTAACCCAAATTCCCATGGTTTTCCTGAGTTCTCCGGGTCTTCCGAGACCCTTGTCTCAGCTTATCTCGTCTTGTCTCGAAACACTTTGGCCCATCTCGGCTCGTTGCGACAAACTCGATTCGCCTCAACATGTGTCGACTGATCTCGACACACTTCGACCAGCCTCTACGCGACCCTCGCTCTCTGTGCCAGTAATCTGCGGACTATTATAATTAATTGTTCTACTCAAGTATTTCACATATATACATTTTTTCGTGTATGGGGTATATAGCGTGGGGAGTGGGAAGCAGGAGTCTCAGGGTTCAGAGGGGCCTTAAGCAGGTCCCAAAGATTCTGAAGGCGGTCTCAAAGGGTTTCAAGGGTGTCCCAAAGGACCCCGGAAGGGTCCAAGTGGGTTCCCCCAAAATCTCCTGGTCTTACAAGTCTTCTGGGTTCCCGAAACCTCCGTGTCCCTCGAATCCCGCGGGTCCCATGAGTACCCCCCATTCCCGGATCACCTAGTCTCAACCAGACTCGGTTCGTCTCGACTCGTCGCCTTGCCAGTCAACACGTCTCCACTTGCCTCAAACTGCCTAGACTCGCCTCGTCCCCTCCACGCACAGTGCCACCATTCAAGACTTAACCTTTCTAAGATCAACATCAACATTATTTCACCATTTAGTCATTAGAACACCTAGCTGTGCTCGGACGTTTATTAAGCGCCCGGGAGAGCGCAAATTCTCTCACCGTAGGTTGTACTAGACTAACTAACACACCGCATAGTCCACCGAGGGCCCTGCGGGCGTATATCGATACATAATTATATAACTAATCCAAAATTGATAACCATGAAAAAAGGGCACAGATAGATAATAGAGCCCACCATATAAGAAAAACTAAATTCTAAAAAAAAGTGTTAATGATATATAAAATGAATAATCATCCATCCACCCCAATAGCACAGTATTGACTAATTGCAGAAACAGTGAACATTACTGTTCAATCGTATTAGTTGACCTAGGCAATCCCCATTCTCACAGCAACGACGGTGTGTGTTTCCTACCAAATCGATAGTGCGCATCGAGCACGCTAATCCCAGTCGTGCTCAAACGCTCGCCACACTCATTCTGATGTAAGGTGAAATGTTTGTATGTATCCTAAGTAAAACTACACGTACAATTAAACAGCATGAATGAGGAGTTCTAACCGAAATATCGAATTTTTCATTCCGGGATGAGACAGAAACCATTCTGTTTTTACTGGAATATATATTTATACAATAAATTCCTAGTTCTGACACTCAAACGAAATATGGAATCGTTATATTTCATAGATAACAATCCGTCGTAGAAGGTAAATCACAAAGTTCACTTGCGTATAGAACCGCTTCCGCTTTGATGACTGTATCTCGAAACAATGTATACGTTCACGTTAATTGAGGACCTCCATCGAGTTTAACTTTTCAATAAGAATTTCCCTTTGTGATCACAGACTATTTTGTCATGAGTAAACAGAGACTGGGATGTTTGGATGGAGTCGTATAGGGGAGGTAGGAAATGATGCACTTCTTTGATTTGGGGCTTAGGGCTTTATTAGTCAAGTCGTTGGTCTAGGGTGATACCCTTCGAATCCTGGCGGTAAGCAGTATCAAACAATCTTAGACTTCTGTCAAAATCTCCACCTTCTTTTAGGATGAATCAATCATTTCAGTAACATTCCATGAGTGGTACACTTACGTTGTGGGAAAATTTTATCCATATTATAAAACAGAGTAAAGGCAGTTCAAAACATAAAAATTTCAATCTGTATATTTCAAAGAAATACTTTCTAGTGCTTACAGCTACTCATCTTCAGTTTCTGGAACAAACGAAGAGAAGAAACTGAATAGATAAATATCAACAAATATGCACGATACCATCTCGTCTAAGAACTTAACTTAAACACTAAGGGGTGGATGATGCCATGTCATTTAATGTCGCCCAAGTTTGGTGAATAAAAATTACTTTTACAAGTTTTAAATCTGGTTCCATTTGGGAACCTACAATTTTTAAATATTTTATACTATTTGGGTGAGCTTGGCTAATTGCGTGATCTCTTATTTTACTATTGCTCGGAGTGAGTGCAGGTCTACCAGTCCGGACGGACCCTCCATTGTGTTCAGCAATGCGGGTCTCTGTAGGTGACGTTTGGTCTCTGCACAGTAGGCAGCCTGACACTGGCTACACGTATACTTCTCATGCTGATGCTCTTCAAATTATGCTAAATAATTGCGAGGCGGAGGCCGCTACGCTAGATATTGAGTACAATACTAGCAAATCTGTTTGTGTGCTAGTGAAACCACGCGCCATGTAAAGGTTCTAGTTCCGAATGAACAATGTGTTAAATGTAACGAGGTTGAATAATGTGGACATTTTTCCCTACTTACGGCACTTAAAAACAAACAACCAGTGAGGATATGCTGATAACTCTAAGCAGTTTCGGAAGATTAACGTGGTTGCAATCAGCTTGTATTTAAATTTAACTTCTGCACGACTGATGTTAAAATACAGCTCTTAATAACCTATTGCTGCCCTAACTACTGCAACTCAGTGTGGTGTAAATTTACGAGAGTCACTACTAGTAAACTGAGAGTAGCATACAATGATATATTTCGCAGGTTGATTGGTGTACCTATAAGAACGAGTGTTAGCTTTGTATTCGCTGGTTATGATGAGTACTGTCTTAAGGTACGGGCTAGAAAACGTGCTTAAAGCTTCCAGGAGCGTAGTACAAATTGTAATAATCCCTTCCTGGAGGCTTCATGAAATAATGAGGGATATGAATTATCTCCAATAATAGAGAGGGGGACAGAATCCTGCTGGTGCAGGAAGACCCCGATATTATGAGAAATAATGCTTTACATTTATCTGCCTTTTCTTGTTGTGGGCCCATTGTACGTGTGTGGATGTCAGGCTGGGAGCCGTCGCTGATATTTTGGCTGACGGGTGGTCAAGTGCATTAGCTTAGCTCTGTAACCTTCAGTTTTGGTATATACATATTCATGGGGGAGAAAGACATACAATTTATCCCGTCACACTTATCACTAACTCAACTTATGAATCTATGTCGCATTTTTCATCCCTACTCAGTCCTTGTTTCCATGTATGTTCTTTTGGTGCATAATTTTAATGTGTTGGTGGGAATGCTCTGCCAAACTTGTTCATTGTAATCATTATTGTACCATCGAGTGCTTCAATAAAGTCTACTATTATTATTATTATTATTATTATTTCTATCAATATTATTTATTATTACTTCACAACAAAACGAGCATCCTGTCTTTTACTCTGAAGACATTTTGCTTTGAAAACAATTGTTGAAAGTGTTTCTGAAATCTAGTTGTGGATAATATTTTTGAACTAGTGAGCAATTTTTCTTTTACAAAGGTGGTGTATGGCACCATTGTAAAAACCTCATGTCATCCCACACCATTGTAAATAAACAATTTTACTCACTTGTTCAAAAATATTATCCGCAATTAGATTCAAGAATCCCTGTCAGCAATAGCTTCTCGATTCAAAATGTCTTTAGAGTAAAGGACAGGATGCCAAATTTATTGCGAAGTAATGTGGTATACTTTTAAATACTGGGATTGAAAACTTGATGTTTTAACTGTCTCATTATTCTGTTCTATAATTAGCAAGAATTAGTGAATGATGATCAAAAACTATTGGTTGGCAATTTATGGACCAATCCTACATAATATGTCGTTATAATTATTCACACCGGTCATAAGTTAAAAAACTTGTTTCATTTCGAATAATAACCTTATTATCTCCGTCATCTTCTCATAACATAACATAGATTCAATAAGTATCAATATTTGTCACATGGTAGCAGAGTTCCCATGGTCGTGAATTAACAATTTACTACCGTGCACATTAAAAGAAAAGGGTATCTATCACTCTGTGTACAAGTAGAGAAAACTTGTTGTACTGGATCCTATCTCTGGATAATCGGCAGCAATGCAGGTTCTGTATATAGATGGACGACTTTGGTTTTGTACATCTGCGGCAAGCATCGAGTTTATTCATAACTATTATTATATGTAATCATTGGACCATCGATAAACATGATCATTCATATGAATGAATGGCAATATGAATCAGGGCAAATTTTAACCTAATTCCCCTTTGCCTTCACCTACACGCGCATCCCATGGTATGGACCATTGATTGTTTTCTGCGTTCACAGGCTCACTGATATATCGAACAAACTGAATATGATATGTTTAATAGCTGCATAGCACACTGTACATCATGATATTTCTCATTTTCAGAAGCCTTATGCAAATCATAATATCGACGGTATGTGCTCCTTAACTAAGGTTACCAAATGAAGTCGACAAACTAATCCAGATCGTCTCTAAGGGCCGACATGGGTGTGTGGCATCCATCACTCCAGCTCTCCTCACCCTTGCGGAAGCATAATTTTGTGTAAAATCCTTTCAAAACTTACCCCAATTATAACAATATTTGTTCCCTCCACTTTTATTATTTACACTACAACTACACTACGGCAGATAGCAAAATTATAAAAATTATTTTCGGCATGAAAGAGAGTTATTATTGAGTTATTGAGCGAACGCAATTTATGGTATATGCAGCGTGAGATAGAGTTCAAGGGTTCTATGCAGCGTAAGATAGGGTTCAAGAGTTATTTGATAAGCGAAAAATTTCTTCAGAATGAAAACTTTAGTTTTTGAACTGATACAGATAGAGACACTAGGCCGCATCCCCCAGAAAGGGGAGTGGCCGACGGCAAGGCGCACCTCACACTCTCATACGCTCACACTCACACAACTTAGCCCTTATGTTCTATAGGGCCAGGCCGGTAACCCCGCAACATACACTCTGAGTCACGAGTGAGTTCAAGGATCCGTTGTTAGCAGCAGGTCCCGACAGTTATCACTGGTTTACCCCCGCCGCGTCATAATGTCCGGGCCTACCCAACCCATAACCATCCCGCCAAGGGGATGCCAAGGGCGGGAAATCAACCATTCACAACCATTCTCCATCCAAGCTTGTTCATTGCAAGCTCTCACGGCTACTGCCACATTCATGTCTCTCCTTCCTAACGCCTGCTTCACACCATACTTCCACCCAAACTTCGGTCTACCTCTGGGCCTGCGTCCATTCGCCTCCGCATTCATCATCCTTTTCACCAATCTCCCTTCATCCATCCTCTCCATGTGCCCGAACCATCAGAGAACACCCGAATTCAATCTGTGTTCCAACTTCTTCACCATCCCTGTTCTGATTCGAACCACGTCGTTGGTGATCCGGTCTCTCAGCGTTACTCCAGCCAGGTTCCTCAAACATTTCCTTTCAAAAACATTCAACCTCTTTTCGAACTGAACGGAATAAAAACTTAGAAATTGTTTCACTGCCAGTTCACATTTCTGAGCAGCATTGCAAAACAATATAAAAAAATTTTTTTGAATTTACGGTGTTAAGCATAAATTTTTATTGACAAGCAGTCTCGAAGTTGCCTCATTACCTCGATGAAATAATACACCCAAGAGTTACAATTACCGCAAGTTCCGACCTAAAAACTATTCCTCTAACAGGGAGATTGACTTTTATCTGGTAACTTTCGGAAGCTTTTTGGCTGTTTTGTTGAGGTGCGTCGACCTGGTAAAACAAGCATATTGAAAAAAAAGTTCATGGAGTGTTTCAGCTATTTTGCTTATTGGAATTAGTATAAAAGGTAAATCTGCCCTTTTAACTAAAGTGCGAGGAGACGGTATGGGCAGAATGGGTTTTTATTTTAAATTTCAATCAAACATGCAATTACACAGAACCTTATCTTCTAACATGCAATATTTAATCAAGTGAATGATACAACATAAAACAGCCTATAGCACTTTGCTAATAGTCAAATTCGCATTAAGAAGTAGGGCAGGATACTCTACTGGATTGATCAATTTTTATTTCCAAATCGCTATCATCAACTTTTCTTAATAAGAAAACTGATGATTCCTGTCAAAAACCATCTCAGATAAACATGATAAATCGTCCGTGTCAGGATAGTTTGCGTCATGTCCAGTTATAATAATAATAATAATAATAAGAATAATATTATTTATTGAGGCACTCAATAGTACATTAATTGCTTCAACAGAAAATGAGATCAAGATAAAAACATTTTTACCAATACATAAAAAATATCGTAAAAAAAAGACACACGTTGAGACAGATCGAGATTGAAAAAATTGAAAACAATTTACAGATTGAGTTTGAGAGAAGCGTGCTTAAAATACCTTTTATGTCCCATTCTAACAGGAGTACCTATGCAAACAACAATGTTGGAGTGGATTAGTAAGGAGCCACCTATCAGTGAACATTCTCGGGGTCGCATCTCAACCTAACAGCCAACCGCATGTAGTCAAACATTATCCCTATTAATATTGGGATTTTCCGCACATGCATTATTCAGTCCCATCTTTCTTTAAGTGGAGATAGTTCGAATCCCTCACTGTTACATAGTGCCTCCAGGAAGATATTATTTGAATTTTCAATTCGTTCCTGGAGGATGTATGCACTTTTTCTTGCTCATACTTTCAGACAATCAACCTCATATTCTGCAAATGCTAGGCTAGCACTCGTTCTTCTTGGAACACCCACTAGTCTCCTGACTATGTTATTGTATGCTACTCGCAGTTTGCTCTTAGTCCCCCTAGTAAATTCATGCAACAATGAGTTACAATATATGGGATAACAGTACGTTTTAAAAAGCTGCCGCTTATCATCCGTTGTACTAACGTTGAATTTTCTTATTAGTTGGTTGACAACCGCATTTAACTTCCGGTGTTGATTAGTGATATCTTTATTATCACACCGATTATTTGTTTTTGAATGCCCCAAGTAGGGGAAAGTTCCCACATACTCCAGCCCGGTCCAGCTAGGTATCCCGTCCGTACTGTACTGGAACCCCTGGTTGGGTGGTTTCACTAGCATACACAATGATTTACTGGCATTGTACTCGACGTCTAGTTTCGCGGCCTCAGTCTTGCACATTTTTAGCATCGTCTGAATCGCATCGGCATGTTGGGCCAGGAGGACCATGTCGTCAGCATTCGTCAGTGTGACACCCAACACGACTAAGAGATAGTCGGTCATGTAAGCTATCTACATACACATTGAAAAGAAGAGGCAAGAGTAGGCCTCCTTGTTGTATATGACAATGTGTTTCCTCATCGTACAACACATTCCTGCTACTGGTACCAAAATTTGAGTAGCATAACAATATGAATTGAGGCCTCTCTTTCAATTTTTTTTTATACTGTGTCCAGTGATTGACACAATCATAGGTGACCTTCCACTGACAAAGTAATTAATCGTCTGCTCTAATGTAAAGATAGCCATTTCCATCCCTTGCTGAGGCTTGAACCCAAATTGGTTTAGCGTTGTTTTCAGACAGTCGCCAAGCCTTTTCTGGATAACTAATTCTAGTAGCTTTGATGCAGCAGTAGCAATTGATATTGGTCTGTAGTTACCTTTATCGGTGGCACATTTTGTCTTCTATTTTACGATAGGTTTTACAACAATATCCATTAGTAACTTAGAAAGGTAATCAAGTTTAAGGCAGCTAGTGAAGTAAATAGACATGACATGAAATAGCTGAACAGAACCATACTTGAATATTTCCGCAGGTACACCGTTCTTCCCTCACGTTTGCCATTTTGTAATATCATGACAGCGAACCCAAGTTCCCACATATAACCATTATCATCACAATACCGATTGAGGGCTTCATTAAAAAAAAAAAGGAGTCAGTGTCGTGGTTGACACTGTGCATGATACCAAAAAAATGGACGCGCCACGTATCAGCAATAATTCTCGGCCCTGTTTTGCCATTAACAGATTGAGAAACAGAGCTATCTTTCGGTTTTAGATTTTTCATTCCTTCCAGAAATAAATCTGCCGCTCAGTAATCATTTTTTTCTGACTGACTAGCTGCACGTAAATCATCTTCGTGTTTCTTACAGTAGCGCAGTGCGTATTTACAGGCATTGTTCGATCTATTCTTTTCATTATACAATAAGCCTGCTTGGGGTTGGCCAGCATCACGCCATCGGACGTAGGCTGTTTTGCTTGCCTCGTGTAAGTCAGCCACATGCCTGTTCCACCCTGGTGTCCTGTGCCTCCTTCCTGGGGTTCGCTATCCATATGCTGCTCTGCCAGCCATCTGAGCCGCCCACACATACACTCGTACAGCTCGTCTAACCTGTCTCTGTCTGCTGATGCATGAATCCGTAGCACTTCTGGTGGCATGCTCCCCAGCTGATTTATAAGTACTGAACAGAATACATTTGAGTTAGCTTTATCATTGAAATGGACTGTGTGGCTGTAGCCCCATTAACCATTACAGGGAGTGTATGTAATGAGAGCTCTGCATGGAGTGGCAAGTGATCAGACAGAAGCGTGTAGTTCCCCACAAAAACTCTAGTAATATTGTTGGCTATTGCTGGAGCGAGGGCTAAGTGATCTAACCATTTAATGTTCTCCCGTTGTGATTAACATAAGGGTATGTATCCTGGGGTAACAGTGTCACGTCCACAAAATTTAGTTCATTATTTGCCAAAAGTATCTGTCACTCATTAAATATGCGGGTGCCTGGGAGGCAATACAAATTCCCCATAACACATACATGATCATGTTTTGATCGGCAAAGAATTGCCTGTACCTTCCTATTATACAAAGGTACTAATTCCACATTATGTTCAGCTGCATAAGGCAAATACACATTTATAAATAGAATAGACCCTTCCTCTAAATTCAGAGATAAACCAAGTATCCTATCATCATTGTAATGCTCTTTTTTTTTTCAAATGGACTCACTCTATCAGGCCACAGGAAGGTTAGTCCACCAAACAGGCGTCCTCTAAGTATCTTCTCCTCTGAATTTGTTGAAGATGTGGAGAAGAAATGGACGTTTGCCATCTCTGGATAGACTAATCGAGAGCTCGTGCTTGAACAACCATGTTTTCTGCAACGCATATATATCACTATTTGTACACAGCTGTTTCACAACGCTTTCTGCACTGTGAAACCCTTTACAGTTAAAGGTTTGAAGAAAATTGTTTTCCTGATTTCATTTGGAGGGCTCCAAGCTTTTTGCGCTTCCGTAGAACTTCCGGACGGGAGCGCCTGCAGGCCACATTTACGGTGATTTCAGGCGCTTAACTTCCAGGTAGCTTGCATTGACTCTGAAGGCACTAAACTTGCCGAGACAATTGAGCTTCTCTACTGCGTAGCTGCCATCTCCGGTTAGTCTCTTTATCTCCCTCAAATGGACACATACATGCTGCTTCGTTGTCAGGGAAAGATGCCTACTGATATCATTCGACCAGTTCCAACGAGGTGTTTAGTTCGTTTTCTTTACGGTCGACTCTCTCATATTTCCCGCCTTTCAAGTAATTTCCGTTGCCAAAACAATTGGCACCAGACACCCTGGTTAGGTCTTGTTTGCGTGGAGCAGGTGATTTGACCTCTGTGTCCTGCTTATCAGCTGCCTTTGTTGAGTGAGGTTCCTATGTTGGGTCGGTTCTCACATGCAGCTCCGTATCCACCCCAAGCAGCCAAAAGGCCAAATCGAGTCGTTGACTTTAGGGGATGAGTGAAGTGAGGTCCAGTGCCAAGAGGCTGTGTTGGCTTTGCGGGTTGGGTGATATGAGGCTCAAATATGGGAGGTGTTAGGGTGACAAGTTGAGTTGGAAGTGGTGGGGTGGCCGGTTCTGTGGGAGGTGGTTGGGCGGCAGATTGAGTGCTACAGTGTTCCTTGTCTGGAGTTTGCTCATGAGTGGCTTGGGTCGAGTTCATGAGTGGATTTGGGATAATTGCACTACTGTAGGCAATGGACGCTACTGCTTCAAGTCGAGTATTGGATTCCTTGACGGCTTTTAAATCTTCTCGCAATGGCGAGATTTCTTCATGCATTGCTTTTTGCTGATGTTTCAGTATGCTCCTCTTGTCAGCCTTATTTTCTTCTCGTATCCTGCGTACTGCCTGTTCAAGTAGTCCCTCGAGTTTATCGATGCGTTTTTCCATTGTGGGGTTGTTTGAATCCATCTTGCTGTTTAATTTCCTGACATCGCCTTCCGGGAACTTTCTACTCACATCTGATCTTGGTAGACAAGTCGGCAGTTTAGAAAGGTTGCAGGCTTGCATCATCTCATAAATTTTGTCCAATATGATGATGGCTATCTTTGGGTTGCCATCGATTGTGGCGAGAACACCCGGTTTGCAGACAGCCAGTGTATCTTCCGTCATTTATTGCAGCTTCTTCAACGCTGTTTAAGCTCAATCGCTTTGCAGACGTCTATAAGGGTATTTTTGATGGTCATTTTCCTGTCTTGAGTTACTGTACTTGCGACAAACCACAGTAAAGTGCTCACCACCACATCAGCACTTTTCTCATCCTTGAGAGTGATCGGAGCAAATTTACTCGCTGAACTTTCATTTATGCTGGAATTGGTGTTACTTGTTTCTTCACCACTGCCGGCCGAGCCGTCCTTATCACCTCCTTCGGCCTCTGAGCCACTGCTCTCGGGCTCCCCGTCTGCCTCGGGTCCAACACCGTTTGCCAGGTAAGCATAGCTTACACACGATACATGAGCCCACACAATTAGATGCAGACCCAACGAGCTCTAGTCGAATTACCAGTTAATGGACTGTGTGACTGTTATCTGATCGTTCATGTCTAATATTACATCGCTTTCGATTGATTCTAACTGATGGTAAATGTTCAAAAGAAAAAAATGGTCTTCGGATATCCATCAAACTTGTATAAGGATAAATTCATCAGCAATCTTGGCTTAGGGTCGACCGGTTAGAACAACCAGATGATCTCGTAGAATTTGATTGACAATTATAGGAACCGTAGTCATGTCCTCATAAATCGATGTTCAAATAGCGTAAATAATCACTATGCAATTTCACCATACGGACAAAGTGATGCATGTAAGGATGATCAGTACCCAGCTGAAACGGCTTTCATTTGACATTCCAACCAGTCGAGGTCAAAAAAATGAGATAAACAGGTTTGTCCGAAAATAATTTTTTGAAAATACCAGATTTTTGGCGGCAAATATTCTTACTTCTTATTTTTGGAAGGTGTTTAACACAAGTGTCATTCACACATCAATGACAAATGAACTATTCAAAATTATATTGTAACGTCCTCACTCCTTGATCTCGGGCATACATTTGAGTTTCAAAATGGGAATGTTTCACGTTTATTTAACTTCGAGGATGAATCTCATTAGTAGATATTAAGCGTGGAGGATATTCCGAAATTGTTATGTGCTATTTGATTTAGTTTGTATGAACTTCAAATTGTTCCTGAACAATCCAAACAATGATTGCTTCGGAGTTACCTTGGGTTCCACACTGATCTTCCGTTGGAAAAGTCGAAATTTATTAAACGCGACTCGAAATCACTCTAAATCACTCAAAATCTCAGCGGTAAGTTGTTATAAAACTGCACCAAGAACTTTACATTGACCCAACTTTGTCCACAACGCACGCCATGTTTCTCAGCAGCGTCAGTGCAACCCATCCTCTGAATGAAAGCTTTATAAAGAAGCCACTGGCTTCCAGCAACTTGTATTCAGCGCTCCCATCGGGCAGTATAAATCAAATCTTCTACAAACACTCTTTGCAATCCTCCAGAAGCTCTCAGCCAATATGACGTTCCAAGCGGCGGCTCTGAGTCTTCTGCTCGAGGCTCTGCACTGACGTGAGACCTCTGATCTGAGCGAGTTGGTCTATAGAGCCACAAAAGGGCTTCCCACCCCTCCCGTCTTAAGCGTCTGCACTTACCATTCATCACTGCTGCACTATTGAATCCCGAAGAAATGTTTAGTTATACATTTAGCATGTGTTTATGCTGGTTACCATAGCAACCAAGAAAGTGGCATCTTTTTCGATTTTTTCAAGACTCTTTTCCGTAGCATAGTTACTTACCAGTACTGTATAACATCCAAAATTTCAGTAGTTGTTAATGTATAAATTCTCTTTGAGTCTTTCCATCTGATGAGCTGATGATAGCGAAACGCGTCATGAAATATTAAATTATATTTGCTGTTAAATATTTGATTTCCCTTCGAACTTCGGGATCATGAAAATAAATTTAGCCTTATACATATATTAAGTATTTATAAGGGATTTTTGAAACAGTAGAAAACACCAAATTTGTGTTCAGAAGCTAACATATTTCACAACAGGTAATGTTCTGAGTTATAGGCGCAGGGTACCTACATAAATCTCGTGAACAGTTTACAAAACACTTTCATTTTGAATATCAGCCCTTGTGTATTTAATATCATCCAATGTGCGTTTAGTATTCTGAAAAAAAAATCCTACGACTCACTACAAAACAATTCCACTAGGGCGAAACAAGCCGGGTATGTTTACTATCTCAATAGTACTTCTGTATTACGCATACGAACGATTTATTTATTTCCGATATATCTGCAATGTTAACCTCATTGATGGGTTCGTAGAGAATATACAGCTCGATAACAAATGGATGTTAAATGTCAGAGATCCGTTAGCGTTATCCCAGTTTATGAAATTAGAAGCAATCAATGTTGAGGATACGTTTCAGCTCAAAATCAAATTACTTTTCCATATTTGTGTAAGGCGTTGCCTATTGAATTAGGAAAAGGGTGAACCCATTTCATTTTACAATTCTTCAGAAGAAAAACAATCATGTTTCCTGCGTGTTGCCAACACGAATACCCCTCCTCGAAGAAGGAGGGTTGTTTTTGGAAACAACAATTTGGAAACAATCTTGGGAACCAAAAAACTATTTAATTTATTTTTTTCTTGTTCTCAAAGCCTGTTGCCACAAAGGCCATCTGCATTGCTTGCACAGGGCAGAATACCCTTTGCTGAATAATTTTTTTTTTTTTGATGAAACATAATTGCCAATATGAGTCTGGCAAAAAATTATATGCACCGTTCGAATTTCAATAAAAATCACCCACTGACCTCTACCGATATCCTTTATAGGACAGTAAGTAAGGTTGTTTACTACATCGTACTTAAATCCTGTACGATGGCATTAGTACGAACAGTCATTTATGAATGAATAACAGTATTAATAATGTATCTATGAAATATTAGTTGACTAACAAATTTGATTTATTTATTAGACGGAATAGCAATGGTCAAACTCAATTTGATCATATCCCTGATGATCATTAGTCAGCAAGTAGGCAAAACATCTTAAAATAATATTGTTCATTAGAATTGGAAAATATTGTTCCAAGTCATTACTTGGTTCTGAACATGAAGCTATCTTTTATCAGGAATGTCCCTTTTGATGCATTTTGTTGGCTAGTTTGGTTTTTCTTTTAACTTCAAGGGACGAGCGAAGTACTTTCTGCATCCTTTGAAGAAAATTTTGACGTTGCATTTTCAACTCACTTTTCAAACTATTATCTGAGATCAAAGACACGCTTCGAATAAACGCGAACCAGAGTAATGTTAAGCTGTTTTCTTAGTTAGTGTTCACCCAGTAATCTATCCCGGCGGGTACTACATTATAGTCCCTCATTTGCCCCCAGTCCAGACCAGCCTCCAGGTCTATCAACTCGTCTGCCGCCGGTGCCTGTTCACCGCTCAACATAGGAGCGTTAATCATTCGTCTGCCTGCGATTCCTGTTCACCACTCACCATAGGAACGTTCTTCATTCTTTTGCCGGCAATGCCTGTTCACCGCTCACCATAGGAACGTTAATCATTCGTTTGCCGGCGATGCTTGTTCACCGCTCACCATAGGAACGTTATTCATTCGTCTGCCGGCGATGCCTGTTCACCGCTCACCATAGGAACGTTATTCATACGTCTGCCGGCGATGCCTGTTCCCCGCTCACCATAGGAACGGTATTCATTCGGCTGCTGGCGATGCCTGTTCACCGCTAACCATAGGAACGTGATTCATTCGTCTGACGGCGATGCCTGTTCACCGCTCACCATAGGAACGTTATTCATTCTTCTGTCGGCAATGTCTGTTCACCGCTCACCAAAGGAACGTTATTATTTTTTCTGCCGGCGATGCTTGCTCACCGCTCACCATAGGAACGTTATTCATTCGTCTGCCGGCGATGCCTGTTCACCACTCACCATAGGAACATTGTTCATTCGTCTGCCGGCGATGCCTGTTCACCGCTTACCTTAGGAACGTTATTCATTCGTGGCCAGCGATGCCTGTTCACCGCTCACCTTAGGAACGTTATTCATTCAAAATGTTTCACAGCGCTAGTTGAAAAACCCGTGTACTATACTGTGTGATTACCTAAAATCCCTCCTCGAACCGTGGGATAGGCAAACGTTTTAGTTATACCCCAGCATTATTGAGGTTGTATTATTACAAAGTACATCTTAGGTTGGTATACGCTCACCGAGATGAAGATCAGCTTTCTCACCGAGAATCGAACCCGGGACTGTATAGTGACCTTCTGGGTGCTATACCTACTACACCAGGACACACACAGAACAGTAGATGGCTTGTCCGTATACAATACTGTGTGTTCCTCGTTGGTCTT
>SDVV010005832.1:0-18902 GCA_016164225.1 Gammarus roeselii | reverse complement strand
ATTACTAGCTCGTGATTAGACTAGAGTGACAGTCATTACTAGCTCGTGATTAGACTAGAGTGACAGTCATTACTAGCTCGTGATTAGACTAGAGTGACGGTCATTACTAGCTCGTGATTAGACTGGAATGACAGCCATTACTAGCTCGTGATTAGACTAGAGTGACAGCCATTACTAGCTCGTGATTAGACTAGAGTAACAGTCATTACTAGCTCGTGATTAGACTAGAGTGACAGTCATTACTAGCTCGTGATTAGACTAGAGTGACAGTCATTACTAGCTCGTGATTAGACTAGAGTGACGGTCATTACTAGCTCGTGATTAGACTGGAATGACAGCCATTACTAGCTCGTGATTAGACTAGAGTGACAGCCATTACTAGCTCGTGATTAGACTAGAGTGACAGTCATTACTAGCTCGTGATTAGACTAGAGTGACAGTCATTACTAGCTCGTGATTAGACTAGAGTGAGTCATTACTAGCTCGTGATTAGACTAGAGTGACAGTCATTACTAGCTCGTGATTAGACTAGAGTGACAGTCATTACTAGCTCGTGATTAGACTGGAATGACAGTCATTACTAGCTCGTGAATACTGACGGTGGGCCTCCTGACCGTTACCTTCAGCTCTGCCAGATGCTGCTGCATGTTGTTGATCTGGTTGTCCGCAGCCTTCTTGTCCTCCGCTAGGCGACGCTCTATGTTGCGGCTCTCTTCAAGGCTGGGGTGAAGATGGTGTTGAGCCAGGGAGCGTACGGTCAGTAGAGTTAGTAATTATTTTCAAAGCAAGATGAGTAAACAATAAAAATGAAGAGTCTTTTTTGGTGTTTTTTTTTTTTTTTTTTTTTTTTTTGGTTTTGGTTCGATTTGTTATGATTTTGTGTTTACAATATTCTGAATGCAATTATAAGTAAAGTAATCATAGTAATATGACCATTGTCCATGATAAGGAACCTGAAAATAAACTAGGTCTTGTTGTTGTTGTTGTTGTTATTGTTGTCGTTGTTGTCGTTGTTGTTGTTGTTGTTGTTGTTGTTGTCGTTGTTACGAAATTTCAAGTTTATATTGAAAAGTATTTGACCGATTTATTCAAAAAGGGCGTATAAATTGATTTTGCAAACGGGCCAGCCGATTTTGATGTATATAGTACTCCAATCAATTGAGGCCAACTAGTAGAATACAACTGCGTTGTGGTTTCATCCTAATTTTGATTATTAAATTTTTGGTACGTTTGTAAAAAAGTGACTACATGGGGATTTATTCACTTTTCAACCTGCATCTCCTCCCTGGTGTTGCATCCCACATCAATGAATTAGGTTTAGCTAGATAGTATAGAGCCGGGACCTCAATTGTATGAAGTTATTTCAAATTTCATATTTTTCATTTTTGTCAGATTTTTGAAAAGTGCTCCATTTAGCCAATGAATAATACATTTATTACACTAATTCATAGAGAACGAGATTATACCATAATTTATACTATAATTTACAATGTTTTACTTTCTGATCTCTGATTCAATCACCCTAATGATCTAATGAATTCCTAAATTTTCAGCTTTTCACAACGGTTTGTCGTAGCATAAAAAAAATCAAGCATATTTAATTAAGCATATCCAAGCACCTACATGAACAATGTAAGCCAATTGAAGCATTTAAGCATCCTGTTTACTCGCAATGCATTGAAAAGAGCACAGAATCTAACAAAAATTAACACACAATGTAAAAAAATCTACAACATAAAAAATTCATAGGCTTTTACACAAAAAAAATCATTGATTTAATCACTTGATTCTTTTCTGTTGATTCAATCAGCGCCAACCCTGACGGTTAGGCAGCATTCTGTAGAAATTTTCAAGTCTTATGCAAGATGAAAATCAAACTTTGAGGATCTAGGGACAAACTGTTTGATAACAACAGTCATCATGTACGTGATGAAGACTCGTACAGAAGAAAAGGAGGAATTACAAAGTGTTTCATTCCCAATAGAGCAGAAAAATTAGACTATTGCTCTAATAAATGAAGATTTGGTTCTAGCCATATGTACACATGATCATGGAACACATCCACGCAGTAGAATGCACGCTTACTAATTCAGAGACCAGATTAGAGATTGGTTTAGTGGCGTTCGAAGAGTCAAATTCCAACATCGACGAAAATGCACGCTTACCAATGCAGAGACCAGATTAGAGATTGGTTTAGTGGCGCTCAAAGAGTAAAAGTCCAATATCGACGAAAATGCAGGCTTACTAAGGCATAGACCAGATTAGAGATTGGTTTAGAAGCGCTCAAAGAGTAGAAGTCCAATATCGACGAAAATGCACGCTTACTAATAGAGAGACCAGATTAGAGATTGGTTTAGTGGCGCTCAAAGAGTAGAAGTCCAATATCGACGAAAATGCACGCTTACTAATGCAGAGACCAGATCAGAGATTGGTTTAGCGGCGCTCAAAGAGTCAAAGTCCAATATCGACGAAAATGCACGCTTTCTAATGCAGAGACCAAATTAGAGATTTGTTTAGTGACGCTCAAAGAGAAGAAGTCCATTATCGACGAAAATGCACGCTTTCTAATGCAGAGACCAGATTAGAGATTTGTGTAGTGGCGCTCAAAGAGTAGAAGTCCAACATCGACGAAAATGCACGCTTACCAATGCAGAGACCAGATTAGAGATTGGTTTAGCGGCGCTCAAAGAGTCAAAGTCCAACATAGATGAAAATGCACGCTCGCTAACGCAGAGACCATATTAGAGATTGGTTTAGTGGCGCTCGAAGAGTCAAAGTCCAACATCAACAAGAATTACACTCAGTTAAGCATCCTGACACGTGAGGATTGCAAAGATGGAAAGAAGGCAAGGTGCAGAGTCTGGAAAATCTTGGACGAAGGAAAGAGCGCAACACCCAAACCAAAGACAATAAACTACACCAAGACGCGCAGGTAAGGGGGTTTGTATTCATCCGATTAGGAGCGCACTCTGGGTGATGACCCAATAGTTTTTCACAAGTTATTTAATTTCTAGTGCAAATTATGATGCTGTATTTTGTCACAAAATAGATGCAAAATTCAATAAAATCGTGTATCTTGACCGGAAGAGTGCGAGGTAAGATGGTCTATAATTTAATATGGCAGCCGGTGCAGGCATCCCGCGTACGAGCCTGCATCCGATTGACAAGTTCAAAATAAAGGGATTAGCGAAAGCCGGCACGTCTTGGTGTTGTTTATTGTCTTTGTCCTAACCTCAAATGTGCTCAAACGTTGATGATCCGGCTAAGAGAGCGCACAACACCTTTCGTTTGTTGAACTAGACTAACCAATCAAACACATAATTAGCCTACAGGTCCCTTGCCCCGCCTGCGTGCGCTCATTTGTCACCAGGCCGCAGATGTTTACCCCTCACCTGGCTTGCAGATGTCCTTCCCTGGCATTGTGATGATCCTCTAGCTCTGCCAGCCGCCGTTCCAGCAGCGCCAGCTCCGCAGTCAGTCCGTCCCGCTCTCGCTCGTACTCGCCCACCTTACGAAGAGAGGGGCAGTTAGTGCTCACCATCACATTACCAAACAGATTTTCAAAATGAACGCATGAATAAATTTCTGTGAGTAACCGAAATGTACCGGCTAACAACTCAAACGGGAGCCCAGCTTTCGTGCTAACAATATTTCAGCACATGCGCACTGGCGCCACTCCACTTCAGCTCACAGTCATAATCAGGCACTGTCATATCCGTACCAAGAATAATACGTACCTTTGCCCCGCGGGTTAGAAACACGTACCCCTTAGTCAGGTTAGGTTGGGTAGGAAAGGTCCCGTTAAAGTAATAATCAGATTATTGGTACCTTAGTTCGGTTGGCGGAACAACTTGTGGCTGATATGACAGGGGATATGAAAAGGGCTGATCCGGCGTTAGCTGTGAAAGAATTTTGCGCCAGGAAGTAGGAATAAACTGGTGTCAGGTCTCAGTTTCCAAGTCAACAGTCTCATCACTCTTTCATCCAATCAACTGCGGGAATGCAATTTCCAATCAGACGTCGCTGTCTCGTCCAACTGAGTTACAAACAAAAACCGTCTCAGTACTAGCGGGTGAGGCGCAAGGATACAGGCAGAGGCAATCGGCCGACATTCCTGCTCCTTCTGTCTGAGTCGGCGATATTGATGCAGCGCATCAAGACGCTGCACCATTTAGTTTCATAACTGGCAACAGTAGTATAATTTAAGAGAGATTGGTCAAACAATGTTTTCTGATTAAAAAATCATAAACAACTCAATACCTTATGATGACAAAGTGAGGGATGCAGCAGTACTAACATTGCATATGACATAGGCATAACTCACAATCTATACAAGCAAGTATTGATACGAACGCCTGAGGTTACTATTCATCTACAGCATATTGGAGCGGCTGCTACGCGTCACTGTCAAGGAGTGTAGTCGTGGTAGCCGAGTGGATTTTCCAGCTGCAGTGCCAGTCTTTGGTGCGGCAGGTTGGAGGCTTGAGTCTTGACCACTCCCCGCGACTTTGAGTCCTTGGTGGCTAAACATACTCTTTAGTGACCGTCCTCCCCGTCCCTGTTATCCACTAGAATAGAACTGCTGCTACATTTGTGTCTGTTTAGTGGCGCAGCGCATGAAGCCTGTCGTCACCCCGTTACCTTTGTCTTAAGCTTGGCGGCCTCTTGGCGCGCCGCGGTGTGACGGTCTTCCTCAGTGTTGATGCGCAGGCGCAAGCTCTCCACTTCCTGCCCCTTGGCCAGGCCCTCCGTCTCCAGTACCTGAACAGAGCAGATTAGAATGTTCTCGATTACTAACCTATGAGTTAACGTCCTTATGCAGCTGAACATTAAGTTATCTACTTATGGTGGCCTCTCCTCACAGTTGACTCCCATTGGAAGCTGAAGGTTGTAGGTCCGAGCCTACCTGACCTCGAGTGAGACATTCTGGCCGGTCTTTTATATGGTCAAAGGCCAGCTCATGAACGCCGTGGCAGCTACGTCGTAACCTGCTATATAAGCGAAGAATTTCAATAATGAAATGGAAATAAAAAATGATGCAACAAGGAGGAGTGCGTGAAATATGTTAACGGCTGGTTGTTGTTTGAGTGTGGTGATGTACGGAAGAGGTCGGTTCGTTATGCATTTTAAGGAGATGATGAATGTTGAGGAATACACTGAGAGGTTGACATTGTTGCTGTGGATGGTGGCACACGAATGCCGGCTTTGGGAGCAAAAGGCGGTGGAGTTTATGAAAGCAGAAAAAACCTTGGTTTGGATTACGTTGCGACTGAATGCATCAAAAGGAGCGGAATAACGATGGTAAATGGGTTGCTGAGGCTTTTAATCGGTGTTTCGTGTCGATTGTGGTGCCGATTGTGTGGCACAGTGCTTGCATTGGTCCGCTGTAGAATTGATTCTTGCAGTGAAACAAGTCACAGGGGCTGAGACAGTGTCCGATTATACAAGGTTTTGCAAAGGTGAAGAATGTGTGGTCTACATTAATCTGGAAAAGGCCCACAATTGAGCCGACAGGAAGGCATTGTGGAGGGAGTTGCGTTTGTAAGGCGCGGTTGGAAATTTTATGATGAGCGGTTCTAAGTTTAAATGTTGGCAGCAGAGTATGAGTCAGAGTCGGGAACGAGGCGAGTGCTTGGTGCACAAAAGAAGTAAGACTCAGGTATGGTTGCATCGTCTCCCTGGCTGTTCATTCTGCACATGGATGGAGTGGTCAGGGAAGTACGCGAGTGTATTGGGCCGAGGTTACGAGTTGTAATGAGCCAATGGTCTGAGTTGGCAGTTGGGTCAGATGATGTTGGTGAATGGTATGGCACTTGTGGCAAATTCGGAGAAGTTGTGTAGGGTAGTGTTAAAGTTTGGGAGCGTGTGTGAAACGAGGGAGCTGCTTGATAATGTAGGCGAAAGTTAAATAATGAGATGTTCCAGGGAAGATGAAAAGAGCGGAGTCAGTAGTAGTAGTAGTAGTAGTAGTAGTAGTAGTAGTAGTAGTAGTAGTAGTAGTAGTAGTAGTAGTAGTAGTAGTAGTAGCAGCAGCAGCAGTAGTTGCTTCCGTTTTCCACCGGAGTCCCAACCGGAGTTAAAGCAGACCCCGTAGGGCAATTGAAGAGTGGCTAAGTAGGTGCAGCGTAGATTATGAGTAGGTTCAACGTAGATTTAGAGTAGGTTTAACGTAGACGCAGTAGGTTTAACGCAGATACAGAGTAGGTTTAACGCAGATACAGAGTAGGTTTAACGCAGATACAGAGTAGGTTTAACTCCGATACAGATTAAATTTAACATAGATACAAATTAAATTTAACATGTATACAGAGTAGGTCTAACGCAGATACAGAGTAGGTTTGACGAAGATACAAAGTAAATTCAACATATATACAGAGTAGGTTTAACGCAGATACAGAGTAGGTATAACGTTGATGCAGAGTAGTTTTATCGCAGATACATCTCATCCCGAATCTAGGTAAACTTATTATTCACATATCTGCTGTTTACAAGGATAAAGAATATAGCCCTTTGTCTCTAGTTCACAGTTTGCAGCAGCTCACTTGACAAGTCCAAGATGACTCCTGCTGCAAAACTAGAATGTGTAACTTGCCACCAATCGTACACTCTCGAACTAATGTATGGTGGCAGCTCTTCAAGGCAAACGCGTACTACGCCTCCAGATGGAGAGTGCAAAATAGCGAGCTGTAAATTCTGCCAACATACCGAAGAGATTAAACAACTGCAAGCACAGTTAACTCATGCTTCTGGAGACTCACCTAACGCAGATGCAGTTAACGCCGATACAAGGCTGCTAGCTGTTGAACTAGAACTGGAAAGCGTGCAGGAACAATTTCGCGAACTCAAAGATATGATAAACAGCAAAATAGAAGCAACAGAATAAATTGCTATAACTACATTGCATCGGGTAAATGAAGTCCAAGTACACTTAGACTGAGAATTGGCAAAGAAACTCACAGCTATAGACCCAGAGACCAACGACCGTATCAAATCGATAGAGAAAAAGGTCAACATTGTTGAGACACTTTACACAACTGTAGTAAACAGGCGGCAGGCTGTCAGTGGCAAAGCATCACAGGTCGGGCGACAGTCCTATCACACCCGAACTGATACAAGCAACCGTTTCGGTGTATTGCCCGATGAAATGGAGTCTCAAAACACAGAGGAAATTATTGTGATTGGCGATTACAATATCACCTCTATCAAACCAAATCAGCGAAAAGAGAGAGTCTAACTAAAAATTCTCTGTAAGCCAGGCTTGAAAATTGACGATATTGAAGGAATAATCAAAAAGGAAAACATACCTTCTTCTAAACCGATCATACTACAAGTCGGAGAGAAAGACGTGGTAACGCAACGGAAGAAACATGGGTAAGGTATAAAACCATGCTGACAAACGTCAAACGATCACACGCAAACATCCATGTCACTGGCATCCTGTCCCATCCAAACCAGAGTAGATACAAATTGAGCAAGATGATATTTCTAAACAATCGCATTGCAACGTTCTGCAAAGCACAACAAATCTCATTCTCGGACCATTGGGAAACGATGATCAACCTCAAAAACTATGAATTCGATAGAATCACCAACAAGGCACGTATAAACACGTCTGGGCTTGATGCCCTCGCAAGCATCCTTCAGAATATCGGTGCTGGCCTCGTCACCGAAATAAGATCAAAAATCAATTCTCAACGCCCGACACAAGACTCCGCCATTACTGCCCAACGGAATGAGTCAACGGCCGCCGCCTGAGCAAGTAGCAATCACGGACCCTGCAGTAACGATAGAGGAACAGCCAACAAAAATAGATTCACCACTTACAAAAAAGTCCATCCACAGCAGCCCCCGACCGCAACCGAAGAGTTCCTGGCAGGATTCCGAGTCAAAATACTCTCAAATGTTACTTTGTAAACACTAGAATTCTCCGAGACAAAATCGACGAATCGGGAATCCTCGCAATTAACGATGAGATCGACGTAATAGCCATCACAGAATCGTGGATGAAATCGAGCACCAGAAATTATCTGGGCGCATTCACTCTCCCGGGATTTTCCCTATTTCACAAAGATAGACTAGGCCGTGAGGGTGGAGGAGTATTGTTTCTCGTAAAAAATACTTTATAAATAATAGAAGTCTCTATTCCAAGCAGCAGACACAACATAGTTTCAATTCAAGTAGTAGTAACATACAAAATGTCAAATCACACTAGTTCATTGTCCTCCCAAGAGCGTTGTCGCAGATGATATCGATCTTTACAACACCCTCGTCGAGGTGGTCAGAACGCAAAACTGTATAGTACTTGGAGACTTCAATATTTCCGACATCGATTGGGAATCAAAAGAATGTACGGCTACTGGCCAACGCCTGATCGATTTTGCTGACGATAAGTTTATGACCCAAATGGTAAAGACACCAACAAGAGGTAGCAATATTCTTGATCTTATATTTAGTGCAAGCTACTCCCATGTCACGAACGTCGACATTCAGCGAGTCGTAATTAATGGAGCTTCCTCCCAATGGGGAATAGTTACAAGCGGCGTGCCCCAAGGATCTGTGTTATGTCCAGTTCTCTTCATAATATTCATAAACGGTCTCGACAGCAACATACTCTCGAACATTAGTAAGTTTGCAGACGATACCAAGCTAGAAGGGAATATGCAAACCAAACTCGAGTGTGAGCAGATTCAATTAAACTTGAACAAAATTGTTGAATGGTCAGAAAAGTCGCAAATTAAATTCAATGTCGACAAGTGTAATGTTATGCACATTGGTCGCCATAACCCTAAACACGAATATTCAATGTCCGGAAATAAACTGATACCTGTCACCGAAGAGAGAGATCTACGTGTCATCATTAGTAATGACTAGAAAAGCAGCAAGCAATGTAACGATGCAGCCAAAAAAGGCAAGAAACTGTTAGGCAAGATATCCCGCACAATCTCGTACATGAGCAGAAATAGTATTCGCATGTTATACATTGCATTTGTTAGACCGCACCTTGAGTATTCCGTCCAATTTTGGTCTCCATACCTCAAAAAAGACATTATTAAATTAGAGAAGGTACAACGTAGAGCTACCAAACTTATCCCTTCGCTGCGCAATAAATCGTACGAAGAGAGACTGCGAGAACTCAACCTTTATTCGCTAGAGAAACGTAGAGTCAGAGATGACATGATCGAAATCGGAAGATTATGAAGGGTACGGAAAACGTCGAGTGAGCAAGCCTTTTCACTTTAGATGCGAACGGAGTGACCAGGAATAAAGATTACAAAATTGTTGGCAAGCGATTTACACTCGATATCACGCGCAATTTCTTCACGTGTTGGGTTACAATCGAAAACGTTTAAGTCACGGCTCGACAAATTCTACAAAAATCGCCGCTAAATAGATCCCATCAAAAGCATTTATACCAGTATATTCGTGAAAAATTGTGTCTGGCATTGACATTCATACGTTTAAATTATTGCCCGGCCTTGGCCCTTGCACGGTAAAAAAGGGGGCCCGGCATTGGTACCTGCTCGTTGCAAAACGGTGTTCAGCAATGACGCCGGTCAGCATTGGTTTATCGAGGAATGAAACTGACAATCTCAGATTAACACCGTGGGTCGGTGGCTTTCTCTTCAAGTGCTGATTTGAGTTGTTTCGAGTATCATCGTAACATGCTATTTCCTTCAACAAACTTTCCCTTTTTTGATCTATTAAAGCAGAAAAGTTAGAGACACAAGATGCTATCTTAGACGTTCTACTTCAGAGCTAATCTTTTTACTATCAAAAGGCAACCCAGTTTGAGCCAAAAGGCCTAAATTGTTGTCGTCTTACACTTGTAAACATTTTTAAACCATGGAATCTTCCGGGTCCTGTGTATTGGAATAATTACGGATCTCCGTCATTGATCAGGGAAGAATGAGTTTGAAACATTATGGTCAACACTTTTGACAGATGCACGCGAGCGCCTTCTAGAGATTCTTGATCATGTTGATGTGCACACGGTCCGGCTCGGGTGGAGTTTCACGAGTATGGTCTACAGCACATGGTAGTTCATGGAGAGGGAAAGGTTTGTTGTAAAAAAAAAACATTTGTCGAATAAAGGTCAATATGTTCTCTCTCGTAATTTTTTTTCCGTTGGAAAGTAGCCGTGTAGTTTGCCGATTGCGATGTCTGGCTAAAAGTCTGACATGGTTTATCGGCTATTTCCGCGTAGGAAGAATAGATGATGCCTCCGTCTGAAAGAATGTGTATAGGTGGCTAGAGTCTTCCCTGGAAACGTTTGATTTTTTCCCACACTTGAGAAAGGGGGGTGTTTCGGATTATAGTGTTGACTGAGTTCAACTTTCTCGTTTCTTCTCCGCTTTAAGTTTGCGGTGCACGGAAGTTTCCTTTGCCAACGCTATTCTGTTCCTGCGGGACCGCACGCGATGGTAGACTCTGTACAGTCTTCCTTGCCTCTTCTGATTTTTCCACCTCTCGGAACCATACAGACACTGGGCCGCATCCCCCAGAAAGGGTGATGGCCAACGGCAAGGCGCACCTCACACCCTCATACGCTCACACTCACACAACTTAGCCCTTTTGTGCTAAAGAGTCCGGCCAGTAACCCCGCAACATACACTCCGGGTCACGAGTGCAGTCCGAGGATCCGATGTCAGCAGCGGGGCCCGACAGTTTTCACTGGTTTAACCCGCCGCGTCATAATGGCCGGACCCACTCCCCCCCACCCACGACCATCCCGACAACGGGATGCCAAGAGCGGGAAAGCACATCAGAGCAGCGTCAAAATCAACCACTCACAACCATTCTCCACTCACGCCTGTTCATAGCACGCTCTCTCGCTACTTCCACATTCACGTTTCTCCTTCCTAGCGCCTGCTTCACACCATCCATCCACCCAAACTTCGGTCTACCTCTGGGCCTGCGACCCCTCGCCTCCGCATTCATCACCCTTTTCACAAATCTCCCTTCATCCCTCCTCTCAATGTGCCCAAGCCATCTCAGAACACGCGAATCTACTCTGTCCTCCAACTTCTTCACCACCCCTGTTATGATTCGAACCACGTCGTTGTTGATCCGGTCTCTCAGCGTTATTCCAGCCATGCTTCTCAAACATTTCATCTCGAAAACATTAAACCTTCTCCTCTCCTCTGCTATCACCCCCCAAGTCTCAGCTCCGTAGAGCACTGTTGGGACAACAACACCCTCATACAGCCCTCTCTTTGCTTCCATCCCCAACGTCCTGCAGCTCATAACACTCTTCAGTGCACTCAACACTTTACACCCCTCCTTCACTCGCGCCTTCACTTCAGTTTCCACTAGTTCAGTTATCTCCACATGGGAGCCCAGATATTTAAAACACTGAACTTCCTACACGAGCTCTCCATTTAGAAGGACACTAATTTTGCTCGTATCGACAGTCCTCGAGCATCTCATTACTTTACACTTGACCACTTTCACTCGAAGCTTCCTTCTCTCACATACTCTACCAAACTCAGACACTAGCCTACATAGCTTCTCCTCTGAATCCGAAACAAAGGCCGCATCATCAGCAAATAGCAACTGGCTCCATTGCCAACTCCGCCCATTCGCTTCCAACAGTTCCAAGCCACGACCCAGCACACTCACGTTCACCTCTCTGACCACTCCATTCATATAGAGGTTGAACAGCCAGGGAGACGTCACGCAGCCTCGTCTCAGTCCCACTTTTACTGTGAACCAATCACTCACCTTGCTTCCCACTCTGACACATGCTCGGCTGCAAACATAGAAACTCTGCACCGCTTTCAACAGGTGTCCGCTCACTCCATACAAACACAACAACCCCCACAGCGCTTCCCTGTCAATCCTGTCGTATGCCTTCCCCAGATCCATGAAGGCCCAGAACACATCCTTTCCTTTGGCAAGGTGGTTCTAATAGACCTGTCTCACTGCAATAATCTGATCAGAACACCCTCAACCACTCCTAAAGCCACAATGTTCCTCTCCAATTACGCCGTCCGTACAGTCTCAAATCTTTTTGATCAGCTCTCTCCCGTACAACTTACCAACCACACATAACAGACTGATACCTCTCGAGTAGCAGCATTAATTTTTTATCTCTTTTGCCGTTATATAGCGGAACAATGCAGGCACTGCACCACTCAATCGGTACCACGCCTGCCACAAAACACAAGTTCAGTAACCTCACCAACCATTCGACAATCGTTACTCCACCCTTCTTCAGGCACTCGGTCGCAACGCCATCCAAACCAGAGGCATTCCAGGCGTTCATCACGTCCACCGCCTCCTGCACCTCTTTCCTGGTAATGTCCGCCACAAGTCTTTCTCCCAAAACTGGCATCCGAGCACCAACACCGACTGCAACAGTGTCAGATTCTCTGTCATCCTTGACATTCAACAACTGATCAAAATACTCGGCCCACCTCTTCCGTTCATCACCACTTTCCAACAACAACTAGCCATTTTCATCTTCCACCATTTCCTCCTTTCCGGTCTCTCCCTTTCTCACCTTCTTCACCTCTTTCCAGAACACCTTTTTGTTCTCATCAAAATTCTGCCACAACCGTCTGCCCCACCGGCACCAGCGTCCTTTTTGACTCTCCTCACCACCCGCTTCACTTCGCTTCTCCTCTCTTTGTAGCTTTCATAAGCCACCACCGACTTCACCTGCATCCACTCCTCAAACGCTCCTCTTTTCCGTGCCACCGCCAGTTTGACCTCCTCGTTCCACCACTCGCAACCTTTCTTTCTGCACCCGCCCACATGGCGCGCACGACACACCTTCTTCGCACATCTCAGCAACGCATTCCTTAACGCCTCCCATTCTTCCTCCACATCTCCCAGGTCCTGTCCTCTCACGTCGTTATATTCTTCCCTCAACGCCTGCTGGAACTCCTCGGCTCTACTTCTCACATTCAGTCCACTCACTATCACTACATCTCTTCCTCCTCTTAATCGTTTGTTGCCCTTCCACTTCTACTCCACTCTTAATCTACCTTCCACCAGCAGATGGTCAGACACTTCTCCACCCTCCTCTCTCAGCACCCGCACATCCAACAGCCTCTCCACCACTCTCCTCGATATCAGCACAAAATCCATCAGTGCTCTCTTCACCACTGCACCATGGGCACCACCATGGTGTATAAAAAAAGGTTGAAGGTGAATATTGGGAAATACCTGCAGCAGCTGCAGAATGAAACTTCTCGAATAGTTGAATGACGAGGTCATGGTCCGAGATGTTGTCGAAGATGGTGTGGCCTTCGCGGCGATGTATGACATATTGGTGGATCCTGAAGGTGGCGGTCTCTCGGAGGTTGATCTCTTGGAGGCCTATCACCAAAGGTTTATGGGTGGTGATTAAGGACAGTAATTTGTTTTTCTTGTTTCCAAGTCCCTGGCAGTTCCACTGAAGTATTGTGCTGTTGTTCACTTTGAAGGCTGTTCACTCTCAGACCTTGATGATCTAGAGTTATTGCGTGGTTTGCAAGAACTTTCGTGTTGTTCGTGCCTTCGAGTTTGCAAAGCAGTCCTGGATCGAGAGTGTTTGCGGGAGCAACTGCTTCCCGTAGAACGCGGTCTGCTAGGATTACTGCGGGCGAGAGTGTCCGCGTTTTGTGTTTGCTTCTTGAACGAGCGCGCTGATCTTCTATGCTATTTTTTCTCAATTGTATGGCTGGCTGAGTAGTTACTGGTGGGATGTATTGATGTCGCGCGTGCGAGTTGAGGATTGAATCCATTACTTTGTTTTCCTTTCGCTGGGAGTGGTCTCTGTTAAGACAGACTGAAGTCTTTCTTTATTCTGTTCTTGACGAGCCGTTGGTCGTGGGCTGTTGCTGATCTTTTTGATTCGTGGCTGGTGGGCGTTGGGCACCTCGTGGTCGCTGTCGGTGGGGTCTTCATCTCCGTCTTTTGGTTTGAGTGTTGGTGGACCTCAAATCGTGGTTGACTGAGGAGGAAACATCCATCGCGGTGTCCTCTTGGGCGCCGGTGGGTTCTTAGCTAGGGCCTCTCGCCTCAGTTGTGAAGGCGGTTGCTGGACTAGGTGTGGTAGTGATATGAGTAAGAAGGGCTATGGAGGTCATATTATTAGTTTGTATTGACGATGTATAGGCATCGTCTGAGGGGTTAGGTTTCCTTGTAGATTTAACTGCTCCGGCATAGTTAAGGTGAATAGGGTTTGAACGGCTCGTTTACGTGTGACACTGAGTTTGTTTTGCACTATTGATATTGCTATTTGGTCCATGTCTATTTGGCAGTCACGGTCGCCTCTCTCATGAAGGCATACCTAGGACTGGACGGCCAGTGATGGAGCTCATTTCTTTTCGTGGAGTATAAGGACAAATAACCGGTCTGTCCTTAGCGTCGAATGTCATTTTCAATTGTTCGGGAAGGTTGGGACCGTTGTTGACAAGTAGTGTTTATTAAATGGCGAGTACTGCTTCCTCCATTCAACCCTCGGAGCTCGGTTGGAGTTCAAGTAGGTGGAGAACCGTCGAGGTTATCATCAGATGTGAAGGTGGAGGCATTTGCGTAGGTTGGGGGTTCTTTGGTTTGTCGGGTTTTCACGAGTTCGTGGATTTCAAGAAATATAGCTTTGACATGACACTCGAGTCTCGTTAGACGGTCGTCGATTGTGCTGGGTTCTGAGGTGAAATCTTCAGTTTCCTGCTTGGAGAGGCCGGTCGCTTGGTTAAGTCACTTGTTCATTTCGTGAATGTGTCTGGTCAACTCCTCGATGCGGTCGTACATCCGGTCGTCCTCGGCTGAGGTGACGCTGGTCGTCTTGGAGAGGCTGGCGTTCTTCGCTGCTGGGATCTTGGTCTTCGTCGCTCTGGAGAGGATGCTGGCTCCTGACAAATGGGGTTTCTTCCTTCCCCCCATCGACCCCTGGTTCACGACAGGGGCAAGGGGGCTCACTCGTGATGGCCTCTTGACCGGCTCTACCGATTTACAGTTATATTTACACGACCACTGTAATTGCAAAGCAAACGTGCGGTCAAGGTCCCAGCAAATATGGGACAAATCTGTGCTATCTAAGGGTTCTCAGTTATTAATTGCACGGGAGCGATACAACAAATTCCTTTGTTCATGGCTACGGTGCGCGGCACTTCAACTGTATCCCACCAGACATACCTGGACTTTCCGCGCCAACTCAGAGGCGTGACGGTGAGCGTCCTGCTTCAACGCGTTCAACTCTCTAAGCTGAGCCGTCATACGAGAGATCAGGTCAGCATTCTTGGCTTCCGTCACCTCCAGAGCTGCAATATTGGGCAGTCAAGATGAGCTCCAGTGTAGAGTTCATTTTGCATAATGCTAAAAAGTTACTGCCTGCGGATCCAAAACAAACATATAAATACTGGAAACAAATATAAATGATAGAATAGCTTCATCACTGTGATTCTAAAGTTAATTATGGTAAACTTAGAATGTCTTAAAAAAACATTTAATGTGAAAATCGTCAAATTTTCTTCTATACAATTCAAAAGTTTTGTTAATATTGTTTGGACTGTAAATGATGAGAATCAGGTGCCGCTCGTTTACACGGAACCCCGTGCTCAATTAACAGTCCCGAACTCTTCCTTCCGTACCCGAGATCTTGGCCTCTCTGTCCTGCAGCTTCTTCTGCAGGTCCTTCTTATCGTGGTCAAGCCCCTTCAGGGCAGCCTGCAGGTCGGCCGCCCGTCGCTCCTCTAGCTGGCGCGCCTCCTCTCCTAGCCGCGACACCTCCTTTTGCAGCTGCAGGCGGCTCGTCTCAGCTGCATAGTGGAACAATACTTATAGTAAGACTCATCGCCATCTGCAGGAGACTCGCCTCCGCTGCACAGGTAGAACAACAGTTAGACACAGCACCAACTGCTGGTGGCTCGCCTCCGCTGCAAAGCTAGAACGAAAGTTAAACACAATATCTGCTAGCGGCTTGCTTCCGCTGCGCAGGTTGGACACCAGTATGACACAACACCAGCTGCAGACAACTCGCCTCCGCTGTAACAGCGGGGCAACACTGAAACATTGTGATCAAATTGAATAGTCAACTTGTCCATGCTTGTCATTGGAAATCTCTGATGCGAGAATTAACCATACACAGAAAAAGTAACAGTCGACTCCCCCTTCCCAGCGCCGGCTCTCACCGTCCTTGATCTTTTGTTCGGCGTCCTCAAGGTCCTGCTGGAAGCGCATTGTGTCCTCCTTGGTGAGGCGCAGCTCGGCCTTGAGTGCGACGACCTGCGCCTCATGGTCCCTGCGCGCCTCCTCGAGCCGTGAATGCGCGTCACGAGCGCGGCGCTCCAGGGCATCCTTTTCAGCCCGCAGCTGCTTCTCGTAGGCCACGCTAGAGGAAAGGAGGGAGGCAGGAGTGGGCGGGTTGCTTAGTGGTGATTGGAAGCTAATTGATGGATGATTAGCAGGAGACTTTAGTTGGTCAATATAACACCAATTACAACTTATAATTGGAGATGAAACTTTTGCAAAATAATAGAAGTTCTAACTTTTTTGGCAGGTTGTACGCTGAAAATTATACACGCACTGTATTCGAATCAAATTTAAAAACAGCTCCTACTCACTTAGCAGCATGCAGGTCCTCTTTGAGCTTGGCGATGGTTTGATGCAGCACCGCTTCTGAGGCGCGCCCTGCCTCAGCCTTGGTGCTGCCCGTCCGTCGCAGCTGGTCCAGCTGACTCTCGTACGAACCGAGATCGCGTTGAAGGCCGGACACCTTCTCTTCCAGCGAGCTGATCTCCTGCTGGGCTGAGGGACAACAAAGGCAGAGCAATCATTTCCCATTAAAGGGAACCTAAGATTAAAATGAATGCAGAACTATTCTCCGACATTTTAGATACTGATACAAACAGAAGATGAAATTCACTATAAAGGAGGGCGGCCGACGGCATTGCACCTCACACTGCTTCCATACACTCCCACTCGAACAATTTTAGGTGTGACGCGGGATCCCGCAACACACACTCTGGGTTAAGAGTGACGTCCGTGGTAAGTTTCAGCAGCAGGGCTCGACAGTGAACTGACCCCCCCCCCTCCCCGCTCAACATCCGCCCGTTTGTCATCTCGACGTCAAAGGCGGGAAAATACATCAGGGCTGCGTCAAAACTCACCAACACACGCCTAGTCTAATGCACGGTCTCTTGCTACCTAAACACTAACGTCTCGCCTGCCTAACGCCATCCATCTACCCCCACTCTTCGATCTACTTCTAGGCCTACATCCATACACCTTCACCTCCATCACCCTTTTCACCAATCTCCCATCCCCCATCCCCAACATGAGCCTAAACCATCTCAGAACAAGTGAATTTACTCTGTTTTCTAACTTCTTCACAGTCCCCGTTCCAATTCGAACAATATCGTCATTGGTCCTGTCTCTCAGCGTCACTCCAGCCTTGTTCCTCAAACATTTCATCTCGAAAACATTCAACCTTCTCTCTTCTGCTCTCACCCCAAGTCTCGGCTTCGCAGAGCACAGTTAAGACAACTACCTTCTCATACATCCCTCTCTTTGATCCGTCTTCAACGTTCTTTAGCTCATTACACTCTTCCGTGCACCAAATTTCATTTGAGCCTCATTTCCACCGGAGCCTCAACATGAGTCTTAATAGGCTCCCCCGTAGGGCGCGATCGCAATTAATTCGGGTAAGTTGGCAGTTGTACCTTACCTGAATCAATGACGGACGCGCCCTACAGGGGAGCCTATTATGACTCACGTTGAGGCTCCGGTGGGAATGAGGCTCAAATCAAATCCCGCTACTGGATTAATTCTGTAGCTATGAAGTTCTCTCCAATATCACAGTGAATACCATGATACGTGTAATTTGTAAGATTTAACCATTTCATGGAGGTGCGGAATGCAGTGTTGTAGATTATAGTACATGTGTTGACGCCTTGTAGCTGGGGTTTAGAATTTTGCTACCGCATCCACCGCATGTCGAAGAAGGCGAATAAAAAGGCGCCCCGTAGTCGTGAGTAGAATCGTGCTACCGTAACCCCTGCGCGTCGTAAAAGGCGACTAAAAGGGGCGTAGCGATGGGGCTAGGAATCCCGTTCTCTGTAAAACCTTTCCTCGAAGACGGCAAGACGAGCGGGGGAGGAGAGTCACATGCCTTTCCGAACCCTATTGTTAGGGTCGCTGAATATGCGTGGCTGTAGTACGAATGATGTAAAGAGGAGGGAGATGGGTGAGATGTTTGTGAGGAGAAAGTTTGATGTGTTGGCGCTTAGTGAGACGAAGGTGAAGGTGAAGGCGAATGTGAGTTTGGTATGGTAAGTGGAAGAAAGTCTGGTGTGGAGGAAGGTAGAGCACGAGAAGGTGTGGTCTTGATATTGAGTGATTGGTTGGCTAGTAGCGCTACCGAATGGAAAGAGGTGTCCTCACGATTGATGTGGGGAAAGTTAAGTTAGGCGTAGAAAGATGGGCATTTGTGAGTGCTTACGGACCTGACAGCGAGAGGAGTGAAGAGGAGAGGGAGCAATTCTGGTGACCTAAGTGAGTGTATTGAGAGTTTTGGAAGTCATTTCAATGTAGTTGTACTGGGTGACTTTAATGCGAGAGTTGGAGATGTAGTGGTGGAGAATGTGATAGGAAGGTATGGTGTGCCCGGTAGAAATGACAGTGGAGAAAACCTGATAGGTCTGTGTATGGAGAAGGATTTGGGGGTCGGGAACAGTTTGTTCAAGAAGCGAGATATTCACAACTACACATGGGTAAGGATGGCCCATGGGCAATGGTGGAGAGAAAACTGATTTATTTTGTGCTGATATCGAGGAGAGTGGTGGGGAGGCTGTTGGATGTGCGGGTGTTGAGAGAGGAGGGTGGAGGAGTGTCTGACCATCTGCTGGTGGAAGGTAGATTAAGAGTGGAGCAGAAGTGGATGGGCAACAAACGAGTGGGAGGAGGAAGAGAGG
>SDVV010005831.1:0-18902 GCA_016164225.1 Gammarus roeselii | reverse complement strand
TCAATAACTTTCCAATTCGCTGTCGGGACGAAAGTCCGTAACTGTTTTGCAGCTCTGTTTTGAGTGTTGCAAATGGGTTTTCCTTTGGCGGGTTTAGAATTATATTGCGAATTTCTGAAGCTATGTCCGGTCCTAACGCTCCCACCACTACCTTAAACTGAATTAGCGGGTCGCTTATCGCCTGCAGGTCGAATGCAGTTGCAACCTGCGCGAACCATAAGGGTACATCGCTTGTATTGAACGGTGGTAGTTTAATTGATATCGGCATTCTGGGTGGCGGTGGTGGTGGTGGTGGTTCGTCGGCTATTTCCACCATGTTGTACGAAGTGTACATGTTGATTTGTATACATTTCACATCATGCTAGAGTGTCAATCTTGTATCGAGATTAGCAGCATAAGATGATAGGAATTGATAGTAATGTTGCATTCTATATAATTTGTTACAGCTAAGTCATCATTGACATTTTGTTTTATCATCAGACAACTCATACAACAGTTATTATGGTACATTGTCATTCCTTGTATTCAGTTCCCATTCGTGTACGTCCATGTATACGTCCCATTCATTCGATCGGCTACTACCAAAAGTCTGTCCAATTCTGTTATGCATCCTGGTCAATTTCTGTTGATATGTAACGGACAATATTGCTACTTGAGTTACTTGGCTGAATATACATTGGAAATTTGCCTCCACTGCTGGATTATTTGATTACTATAGATTAAGGAAACAAAACGAGCACAGATGCTCATGTTGAGTTGTTTCTTTGAAAGTAGAGAAGGGGATAGTCAACGAAGCACATATACAGAAAAGGGAAGGTGAAATGGATTATGGGGTGAAGGCGAGCATAGATGTGAAAAGAATAGTTACAGGCGGTTGCATTCAAAATAGTGACAGCCTAGATGCAACACACCCATACCCTCAAAGAGTTCATACTTTTTCCCGAGGGCATGTCTTTTTGAATACTTCAGAAGATGGGGTCATGAAGCCCATATTAAGGAATTACATTTAGATTGAAATGAGCATAGGAATAATAAGATTTCAAAAATATATGCTACAGCTGAAGAACATATGACCAGGTTTCCTGAGAAGTAGTCCTTTCTCAAGAGTTCAAACTAATAAATCTTCTGTGCACGTGCGGCTCCTTGAAGAGCCTGTGGCATTTCAACGTGAGATGTCGGAGGGATCTCTCCGAGTGGTAGATACAAGCAGGAGAAGGCAGCAGCGAGTTAATGTGATTTGTTTACCGTGCTAGTTGATAGCTATTGGCATTTTTATATAGATGACACTTCTGTGATATGATATGGGAATCAATTACAATTATAGTGAGACAATTGGCGGTTTCAACGTTGTTGCTGTCACTGGTGCTGCACATGTTACATTTGTTGAACTCGTTGCTTCACTCGCGTGCCCTTGACTGCTGTTACTGATGATTGGAATTTGATGGTGTTGTTCAGACAATTCTTTCACGGGAGACTCGAGTTGTGGTTGTTGATTATTTTCATTGCTTTTCGTGTTATTTCTGTTACAATTTGTTTAGCTGATGGTGCTGCTTATGGGAGTGTTTCTGTTGTTTTATGTCGTTTTGTTGTTGTTGATGGGATTGTTCTTGTTGTAAAAGCTGCCTGGCCTGAAATTTCAGTTGCTGACACTGATATATATCTGTGAAAATCCAGCATTTTCTTGCAGATTGAAATGGTTATGTTGGTGTTGAGGTGGCTTACCTTCTCTATATATTAGTTTATGATCACTGAATTGAACGTATGGTATCCAGTTTTCAGCTACCTGTATCCTATTCATTATCCTGCTAAAGACTTTTTGCTTCCATGTTAATAATAATACCTCATTTTGCAATCCTGGCGTGTATCCACCTGACATAAATTGAAAATATTTTTTTATGAGTCATCCCCAACAATATTTTCTTTCTAGGGTTGTTTGGCGCGCTATCAGCTTCGAATTTGTTTTCCCATGGTTCTCTTGTTATGAACGTGACGTCACAGTTCCCAGAGGTGTCCGCCATAGTGCAGATATATTTTATGTATTTTCTGTGTTATCGTGGTTCATCGATGAATATTATCAATGACTGATGACAATTACAGCTGTAAATTACCTTATATCTATTTTAGAACTGAATGCAATTGTATGAACAAGGGTGATGGCCGGTAAGTGATTAAAATTGAGCAAGTGTGCTTTCTCTGTTATGATTGTATAACCACCGGTGATAAACTTGAGTTTACCACGCACCTTCGTGTGAGTATACTTTGCTTACACTTTTTGTTGTTTCAGGCAATGGAGCAGACACACAGTGGTGCTTCTCACAAGTCAAAGGCACTCTCGATGATGAAATAACAGATGGTGAGTACAGTGAAGCTGCAGCTAGTTAATTGAACTCATTGCTGAGGTCAACGGATAAAAACAACGCGAATGAAAAACTTTTCTTCCGCACCTTCCAGTTTCACTTCTCTGTTTATTGTGTAGGTACTCTCTTTTATATAGAATTTTGTTACCAAACCCAAATTAGATATTGGCAAACCTGAAATTTACTATAAGCTCCTAGCAACATTATCTTGGATGGGGAAGGCTGAATTTTTAATTTATTTAAATTAGGCATTACCATTTTTCAATTTCATTATATTACTGCTTATCAAATTTTTAGGCTATGTTTTACAATCTGAATAACAGCAAATTTTCTGTTGCAACTTTCCCAGAACTTCTAAAAGTTTTAACGTTATGTTGAACCTGTGTATCATTGTGAGAGTTAGGCATTAGGGGTACATTAGGGGTACCCATATACAGATTGAAAAGCAAAGTTGTTGTCTGGGTCAAGTTTGGCAACTCATTTTAATCCAGATAGGAAAGTGTGGCCGTTATCATTTTGTTGGTGGTTTCCATAACAATTCCTACAGGTTTCCTAAGTAAAAAATGGAGGCTAAATTTATATGTCTAATGTGAATATTTGTATTTCAGATTAGTTGTTTATGAATGTGCCAGGCCAAATTTGATCTGAAGATATGCAATTTCAGAGCTTACATGTGCAGAATCTAGCTGAATTTAAGATTCTCCTAAATCGTTCATGGAAAAATCTGAAATTATTTGGTCATTAGTTTGTGTTCAATTAAAGTAAATCTTTAGGAAAGATATTTTATTGATCAGTCGAAAGTATTTTGCAATGATGAGCAACTTCCATATGGAATTGACTGGGGTGACTCCCTCATACCCTCTTTTGGGCACCAAAAACTTTGCAAATGTCAAATTGTGACCATGGTACTTCCATGCAAGTGTTCATCATGAATCAGTTAGTTACCCACTGAAATTTGCATACTTGTACCAACCTCTGTGTCAGGCATCTGTTTTCAGCCTGCCAGTTGCTTTTTCTTGTTGTTATTATATAACTTTGGCAGAATTTTTAGTAGTAATAATATAAGAGGAATCTTTATGAATTCCTCATTTCTGATTTGGGCTATTTTTTAGGATAAACACATGCTTGACATTGATTTATTCCCTTTAGTGTTGCAGCATCTCCATGACACACAAGACTGACATTTTTGTTCATAATTGATCTCAAAATATGATATGCTATTTGAATTTTTGAACATGTGCTAAAGTGAGTTCATCAGTTTTTCAAAATTTTTGGTTGAAAAATCAAAATTCGGTAAGCTTGATGCTGTGGCTTGAGTTTCAAATTGATTGTTGCCTAATTTTGTCGTGATTCTCCAAATAATATTTAGTTTGTTGCATTAGGAGGATTTTTCAATTAGAAAAGGATTGCAAATGCAAATATACCACCGGAGCAAATCACCTGAGGAAAGAAATATTTTGAGTAACACCTTGCACATATTTTTTCATCATATAGCTATTGGTGTTTTGCTTCATTGATACATATTTGAATTTTATTCCCAACATATGCTATCATGTCATTTAAAAGTATATGACCAGAAACATCAATACCATAGCTAATTTTAAAAGGCTGTTGCTCAATGCTAATTTGTCAGGGTGTAGAGAATTGACTTTTAGTAAAGCTAGTTTGCAAATATAGAAGCAAGAAAGTTTCAAATCTGTTATGAAATCCAAAAGACAGCCCCTACTGGTAGTAGGACTGTCTTTTGGATTTGGTCTATTTATTATTAGGAGTTCTTTTTGGTAATATTTTTTTCCACTCAGTAGCAGCTAAATTATTATTATAGTTCTCTCTGCTTTATTATGTTTCACCTCATTTGATATTGTGACTTCATTTCATCTTGTAACTGGCATGCATACTTCCAGTGGCATTGCCTTCACTTGTCATTCCATATCTGGTGTCAGCACTTTGTTATTGGCCCATGCCTTCCAAGGTTGCCTCCTGTGCTATCTCTTTCCTTCCCTTGCCCCTGCAGGTTTAGTTCCTGTTTTGTTCTGACCTTTGGTGCTAGGGTTGTAGCAAAAGGTGAAGATATAACTATATAAAAAGACTAGCATAGGCCAAGCATCACAACTGACCTGTCTTGTATATTTTTTCAAATTGATATATACTAATTTAAACATGCCCTACCTGTTGGCATGCTCAAACTTTGAATTTTCATATCAAATATTATAAAACAGGAGAGAATTGCCCTTCAGGGGTATGACTGCCATCATTTTTTTTGTGTATAACCTATCTTTGGTTGATAGAATGTGGTAACTTCCTTGACTCCTTGGTCATAATAGCAGTTATGCATACTGTTTGATCAATGTTTAATGGTTTGTGTACTTTTTGAGTTACTCCATAGTATGCAAAAATACATGAACCTGCTTGGCAAGGCTATGTGCTGTTTACTATCCACTGTGGCAAACCCCTATGCTGTTGGCAGCTGGGCTGAGCAAGTCCATCAGTTCTGCAATACTGTAACAACCTAAACATCAAATGTACAACATCACACAGCATCAATACACCTACAATTTATTCTCATGTATAATTACATTTCCCAATATTGCATTTTGAATTGTCCAAATATGATCTCCTGCAAATGAAATCTCTCAGTATTACCTTTGAAGCCTTCTCCAGCAGCACCACAAGCCAGTGAGGAACAACAGAGCTGGTGGAGGCCAGCACAGCCATGTATGCCTGTTTAGTATTGAAAACAGCCATGTTGAAACAAATTTAGGAACTGGAATTGGTGTGGACCATATGCTATCATATGAACAAACTGTTTGAATTTGGAAAGAAAGTAAAATCTTGGAAGAGTGCAGTGTACAATAAAGTCCAAGGAGCCTCAACACACCCAGATACACCCACACCACAGCCCATATACAGTCACCACTCAAACACCATTTCTGCTTTTGGGCAGGGTTGGCTGAGTTTATTGGGAATAGGTTGTTTGAGTGCCATTGTCTTGCGTTCCCAGTCATGCTGGCAAGTCTGTGGTGTGATTTGTTCTGTTGCTTGTTTTTTTTATATGTATATGTATGTGTATATATGCATTCGTTTTGTGGTTTCTTGCAGGGTTGTAGTTGTGCTTTGGGGTTTCATGCAAGTGGCTTTGGGTTTGTTCTCTGGAAACTAAGGGTGCTCATCCCTTCCAGCATCTTCACGCTGTTGTTCTGTGGAGTCTTTGTAGGTGCTGGCAAGCATGGCTGTGCTGGCCTCTCCTGGCTTGGTGCACCTGACAACTGGGTATGCTTAGCCCTTGGGGGCTGCAAAGGTAGGAATCAAAGGTAAAAATCATAAACCTCACCAGGCACAAAAAACTATATTAGTCACTCAGTTAGAGATGGAGCATTTGGCAGGTAGATCACAAGGTTAGGAGATGAAACATGTGAAAGAAAGATCTCTAAGCTAAACAAACTCAAACAGAGCATCTTCCAGAAACTCCACCAGCAACTTCTTGAATGCAGTCAGGGAACCCAACTCCACCACATAAATTGGGAGGCTGTTCCACAGCTGAAGATACAATGCTCCAAAGGTACTTTTCTTGATGTTGGTATTTCATACCTGTATCGAAAAATTATAGGGATGGCCCCGTGTTCTCACATCAAGGGCTCTCCTAAGAAAACCCCTTGGGTTGGCACCAGTATTCAACCCAGGGATGAACATTCAGTATTAAATAATGATGGTCTGCCCTGAGAAACCTTTCCCTTATAGAAAATAAGTCAAGTTGCATCAGTCAGACAAAGTAATTCAATTCAGCAAGACCATCAACACATTTTGTCAATCTACTCTGCACAGACTCAAACGCTCTCAATTCTCCAAGAAAACCTACATTTTACACTGACAAACAATAATTTATGACAGGCCTGACATGCATCACAAATAGGACACCATGAAGTGAGGACTACAGCAGACAGTGGATCTAAACATATTGTTGCCAATTCAGAAGCCTTTACCACTACCTCTCTGACATGATAGTGGAATTTCAGTTATGCATTTACCAATTGAATGGGATTCCATTGGTCCCATTCAAATAGTATACAGCCAGCATACCTCATCAGTCCCCTTGGCAAACCCTCAAACATACCTCAACACAACTCACTTATCAAAGTTCAGCCTAAAGTTTTAAGATGCAGCAACCATGCTGACTCAGTCCAGATCCCACTGTTGATAAGACACACCAGCAACTGCAGAGTCCCCATACTCTCTTGTACCAAAGGTACAGCTTGTAGTCATCAGTAAATGTTTTAGAAGAAGACTACACAATATTCATGATATGAGCAACTTGAATCGCTGGACCTAGTATTGAACCATGACAAATGCCACTAATTAGCTTCCTTGACTTACAACAACAATCATCAATAGCAATCCTCATAGAACTACTGCCCATAAAAGAACAATTCCAGCCCAGCAGAACTGCCTTTTGAGTTATTGGCAGGTAGAGTGGAGAGTAGAGAATGTCCTCCAACAATGTCCATCAGTTGGTCCTTACTCTTCAACCCTCGTTTTAAGTTGATATTAAATTCACCCAGGTAGCAAATGTTGTCTTCAGAAAAGCTCACGCTGACGAAGACTTGGTACGTATCACCTGTGTATTCTGATATTTCTGTTATTTTGTCAACATGTCATTATACCTAAATAATTTTAAATCCTTGAATCCTTCAACTCCCAACTCCCTCAGCATGTGCATCAACACATCATTAGAAACCACATTCAAAGCTGTCAAAAAATCCAGCAGCACAGCATCCACTATAAAGCCATCATCCACCCAGTTTAAACCATCTGAATAAGCCAAGAGAAGCTGATCCTCTGTAGATCAAACATCCTGGAATAAAGACAGGTTTGGGGGGAGAATCTCATTTCCCCCAAGAAACTCAACTCTGAACTCTGTTTCATGGCTGAGCTGGTTGTGGACCCTCCTAGGGAGATGATGATCAGTAGATCTTAGCTTGGGTGCTATGCAAGCTTTTGAGGGGCAGGCTTGGTAGGCAGCATAGGGTGGCGTTGGCATCCTTGTGGAGATTAAATAGGATCAACTTTGTACAGACATTTTTCATGCTAATGTCAGAGTCTGTATGAGCAGAAATTAACAGACATCTTCTCCATTGCTCCCAAGGTGTTTCACTCATATATCAGAAGAAGGAAGAAGGGCTGTCCTTCTGTTAGTCCTCTGAAGCTCATATCTGGGGAGGTTGTTGCTGGTGAGATAGACACGAGTCAGCTGCTTGTGGATTCTTTTTAATCTGTTTTTGTGGGTGCTGATCTGGTCAGCTCTCCCCCACATAATTTTTTCTTGTAAAATTTGGTGAGATTTGTGTGACTTGGTATTTAGTGTTCCAGGTTCTGGATAGTTTGGACTTATCCTTCTGACCGTGGACCTGATGGTATTTACCCTGGTGTTGTGAAGTTGTCTTCTTAGCAGCTGTCATTGCCATTGTCCTTGATTTTTGAGAAGTCTTTAAGTCAAGCAGTTTTGCCAGGGGCCTGGTAGGAATCTCATGTCGTTCCTTTATTCAAGTCTGGTTCAAGAATAACCCTCTCAATTATGATCCTGTGAGTCACTTCTGTTTATTGTAAGGTGCTGGAGCAGGTTATTGTGTCCTAGGTGATGTATTTTCTGGAAGATTCTGCCATTTTGTCTAGCGGCCAATTTGGTTTCAGGGTGGGAAGGAGCACCAAGGATCAACTTTCGCCAACTTGTGACAAAATTTCTGATCTGGCGGACAATAGGATGGTTGTTGATGTGGTCTTCCTGGATTTCTTGAAGGGGTTTGATGTCGTCAATCACTCAGTTTTGTTGGACAAGTTGAAATGTGTGGTATTCCTGCCACATTTAGGATTAGGGCAGCCAGACTCATTACTAATAAAATTTAAGTTATCTCGGGAATCTCCACTCACCAACTGATTTGGGCTTTTCAGACTCGTCAAGCTTAAGATATCTAACTCGCCACTCATTTGTGAATAAATGATTTAAAAAGACAATATTATACAAGTCTTCCAACACAATGAATAGAGATGATAGGAAATATTTGTAAGCTCAAGGAAACTAGAATATTATTGCTAACACAAAATTTTACAATGTTGCAAGGTCTTCATTTACCCCCTTTAACAATCACGGAGACTAATGTCCTCTTTAAATTTTTTGAATACATGGAGAAGTTAAAGCTCTGTATTATACATGTCTGAATGTTTGAGACATGCTGCTGCTCTGTCTGTCAACAGTTTTGCACCTGTTATGATGCTGCTGGCAGTAATTTCTCTAATGTGTCTCACATAGAGGCGTTACTTAGTTTTTAATAAATTGATACTCAGAAAGAAACATGGTCGTTGATAGTCGTTAAAGGATTGAAGATAATTCCTGCAACTGGCCTTAACATATGTAAGAAGTCCAACCCAAACATTGACGATTGCCGAGCGGTTTCATTTATCTAAAAATATTGTATCATTTATCTAAATATGACTTCATATATTGCACTTTTTTGATGAATTGACTTGTATAAATAGACCTGTACAGTGGACATGAATCAGCAGAAGTAGAACTGAACATGAATTAGCAGAAGTAGACCTGGACATGAATTGCGGCAGCTCTGGTGGTCGCGGCAGCGCTCGTAGCCGCGGCAGCGCTGGTTGTCGCGGCAGCGCTGGTTGTCGCGGCAGCGTAAGGTAACGCAGATTTAAGATGATTGAAGGAGATAGGTATAGTGAAAGTAGAGGAGGTTCAAGGTGAATAGCAGGAGACAGGAAAGACATAGGTTTATTATTGAAATGACTGCATGGGTAAGGACACTTCATTATGGTTTTTAATATATATTTAGAAACTCATGAACACAGTTTTGATAGGAACAACCTAATTAAACACTGGTAAAGACGGTCGGTGCTTATCTAACAACACTGCGCCGGTTTGACAAAATTGTGCCAGGAAACCTGACCGGTTATAACATGAGAGAGGGGTACTGCCCCGACGGAATTCCCACACGTCTCTAGACCTAGGTGGCACCGTTAGGAACTAATTAACACAGTTATGAGCCAGCTACTCAATGCCAAAGGTACCCCCAAAGTTGCCGTCTGAAGCTCTTGAAGATCCACCATGCCTCATAGGAAGAACCACTGCGGCATTGCTCATTGCACCTGAAGCAAATGCCCCGCAGACCGATACAGGTGCCAGGCACGGTGGAAGGCGTACTGCACTTGCAGCTTTGCAGCGGATGTGTGCGTCACCATTGCAGCCCCTCCCTCCCCTTTGAGCCTCTGCGCTGGATGGGTAGGGTCTCTGCCCCACAGCCGTTGTCACCTCTCCCCAAGACGATGATGCCCCCGCAGATTGATATCGGTGATAGGCGTACTGCACTTGCACACTTGCTGCGGATGAATACGTAGTGGTTGCAGCTTCCTCCCGTTGTGCCCTGACGCTGGATGTGTAGGGTCTTTTTCCTCCCATGACTGAAGCCGCGGCTCCTCTTGAATGTGATGTTCCCGTGGACAGGGTACAAGGTGACAGGGTACTGCAACTGCCCCTGGCCAAGGGCCCCAGCGGCCGCGTGACTGCACTGCCCCAGTGTTGGTAATGAAGTGCCCTCTACTCCTTACGCAGTGTCTCCCCATGTCTGCTGTCGCCCCTCTGATTCATGGCCCAACTTCGAATCACCCAATTACACACATGGCACCCACAATGCTTTGGTCTTATTGGTCGGACGTCATGGCCTTGACTTGAAATACAACGCTCCCTTCCACACAATCAGAACAGTGTAGACTTGAAATTACATTACACAGAAATTACATTACAGCAGTGCTGCTGGCCGCGTCAGTGCTGTTGGCCCTGGCAGTGCTGGTGGCCGCAGAATTCTGACTGGCATCCATATCATCCCAGGTGGCTATGGAGGGGGTGTTTTCGAACTAACCTGTCAGTCTGTGCTGATGAATTAAACTTTCTTCACAATTGCATTGCAAGTCTTGGTTGAATTCCTGTGTTATCATCCTCTGCTGATTTGCTTGGGCTTCAGCTTGTGAGGAGAGATGTGACAGGAGAAGTGATGAAGCCTGGAGTGTGTTTGTATGCTGCAAACCATTTGGAGGAATTTTCTTGATGTTGCTGTCATTTCCCTCTGAGGTTACATATGTTGTGGCTTGTCTGGTTGAGGACAAAGCTGAAACAATTGAATTTCTGTTGCAGTTCTGTGTTAGTTCAAGCATTGCTCATGGGCTACTCTAAACCAATGACAAATCAAAGCAAGCATGGAAAGGGCAATTAAAAAAATCTTGATGTCAAACACTTCGGAAGCAGCACTTTATGATACTTATCACATTCTGCTGGGAAACAACCTGCACCCTAGTCAGGATATGATCTCTCCATGTATCTCTTCCTTGCATATCTCTTCATTTCTCTTACAACCCTCACTTGTATGTATGTAACTTGAAAATATATAAATAACAAATTTTGGCATCTCAGAAATAATTTATTTGAATGTTGCTTGTCATCCAAAGGTCGCTGGATGGTAGGACGCGGGGACATCTGGCACAAACTCTTGATGCCCTGCTGCTCTGTGGATGTGACAAGGTTTTTTAATGTTTGATGCATTAGGATATGGAATGGGCTGCTTGCTGCTGTTGTTGATTCTGCTACCATTTCTGCTTCCAAGGCAGGATTGACCAAGTTTGTGAGGAATAGGTTGTTTGAGTGCTAGCGTTTTGCGTTCACAGTCCGGTTGGCGAGTCTGTGGTGTGATTTGTCCTGTTGCTTATTTCTGTTTTTTTATATATATATGTGTTCTAGCTATGTGTATATGTATTTGCTTTCATGATTTGCTGCGGGGTTGTAGTTATGCTTTGGGTTTTCATGCAAGTGGTTTTGGGATTGTTTTCTGGAAGCCAATGGTGCGCATCCCTTCCAGCACCTTTCCGTTGTTGTTCTGCTGAGTCTTTGTAGGTGCTGGCTTGTATGACTGTGCTGGCATATCCTGGCTTGGTGTATTTGAGGACTGGGTATGCTGAGCCCTTGGGGGAGTTGCAAAAGCAAGAATCAAAGGTAAGAATCCCCTGGCTCTGCTGCTCTTCACGGGCTTGTGGCTCTGCTGGAGGGGGCTGCAAAAGTAAGAGACAAAGATAAGAGACCAATGGAAGCAAAGAATATGTTGCATCCATAGGGGACCATGCTAATGGCAAACTGATAGCTTAGGGGAACAAGAGCAAGTAAGCCCTGGTAACAATGCAAGCCTCACTGACAGCCCTCAAGCAACAGATCTAGAAATGCATCCTGCTCACAAATTTCTTTCTAATGAGAACCTTATTTCCAGGGAGAGGTAATTGAAATGCAGTGACAAATTTTACCATATTCTACAAAAAATAGCTTAATGAGAGAGCTGAGACAATCAATTGAGCAGTCATGGATCTGCAATGGTTAACTGGTGGAAGAAACAATAAGAATGTAGTAAGAAATAGTTGTATTCACAATTGAACCATTTTGGCTTTGATATCTTGCCTTGGCATTGATGCACTATCAGCTTTACCCTGGCATAGACAATCTTCTCATGTTGACCAACTAAGCTGTCAATCAGTTTGAAATAACATTATCTACAATCTTCTTACCTTAACCAACAACAAAATAATGAATTTTCAGTAGAAAGTTGCTTCATCATTAATGAACCTACAAAAATTTTAACTTTTAAAACTGCTGTGAATTCCGATTCTTGGGGTAGAAGTAACTACATTTCAAATAATACAAGTTTGACATAATTTAGTCAAGCTCATGAATTAATCAACTTACCAACTCAACTATAGGTACATTCATTAATTCATCAATTGGTTTGGAATAGGACCTACATTAGTGTGTATTTATTAATGTATAGAAACTTATATTTGAATTTAAAAACTCCAAACAACCCAATTGGTTATTTTTACATTGTATATTCATTGCCCTTGAATGCTGTTGGCAATTTAGACAAAAATTCCTTATTAGGTGGGATGTGGATTAACAAAAAAGTTTTTTAACCCCATGCCAAGCAATATTAGGTCAAGTTACATTGCCTCTTGGATAGTAGGGAAAAAAACTATCATCACACAGCAGAAATGGGACTATTGATCAGACAGGTCACTTGAGTAATAGCTAACTTGCCAAAAGTTTGGTAACAATTAGTTTGTGAACAGAAAATATTGTTGAGCACCTCTATCTCCCATTTGTCTGCCAGTGCAGCTAAAATCATTCACTTAATGATCTGAAACAAAGTAGATCATCTTTTATACAATAAATTCAAGTTTGAAACAGTTGAACAGAAAACAAAATAATATAAACAGCAGCAGTAGGCAGCCAGCCTGCCTTATAACAGTGGATGGTGATTGTCAGTTGGATCTTTAGTCTGCATTCTATGATTTTCTTGCTGTTGTATGTTCAATCTCTGAGGTTATCTGATAGGTTGGATGCAATAATGGATGTGGGAGGTGTTTTTGCTGCTGTGGGAAGTGCTGTGCTGTCTGTGAAGGGTGGGATGTGGAGAATATGATTGAGAAAAAATTGTTGGTTGAGAAAAAATTGTTGGTCGAGAAAAACTGTGGGTTGAGAAAAAATTGTAGGTTGAGAATAAATTGTGGGTTGAGAAAAAATTGTGTTCTGCTCCTCTGGGTGGTGGTGGTAATGGTGGACTATCTGTATAGGTAATGATGAGTAAAATTGATACTAAAGTGTGTGCTTTGGTGAGCAGAAGCTTTGTTTGAAGTATGTTTTCTAAGAGTTTTGGGATCAAATGATGCTAAAGTGGTGAAATGAATGTTAGGTAGAATTTGTGTTATTTTAATTGTTGACATTATTGAACCAAAAAATAGGAAGGGCCGGAATTCTAATGACTTATTTAAAGTTTTGTTCTGATAATGATGGGTCAAGGTACATGCGTCTAAATGGTACAACGGGATTGCTGCATGTTGACTTGTTGAAATCTAATTATGTTCTGGTAGATTTCACCTATCATCAGCTTCAGTTCAGGGGCTGATTGCTTGGAGAGCAGTGTCTTGCAGGTCTCCTCAGGGAGGTAGGGGTGATGACATACATAGTGTGAATGAAGGCCTTGTTCTTTATGGTGATGGTTGCCAGAGAAGTGTTGATTTAATGGTGGTGCTAATTGTTTTGTTAGTGGTGTTAGTGGTGAGGCTAATGTCCATGGTGGTGATGACAGTTCATTTGATTGTGGTGTTGCTGGAGGCCAAGGGAGCAATGTTGGTTCAGCTTCTACCCACCCAGCCCCTTTCCAGTCTTTTGATGGGAGTCTGTTCAATGTGGACTTTTCTAGGCTGGGGGTCCAGCATGTCCTTTTGGCTATTGATCCCAGTTCCAGTATGGGCCCAGATGGCCTCCACCTGCATCTGCTGAGGGGTTGTGCGGAGGAACTCTCCCTCCCTCTTTGTTTGATTTTTCAAAAAAAAATCAATGAGGACAGGAATGGTACCTGAAGTCTGGAGCAAATCATTTGTTGTCCCAATATTCAAGGCTAAATCTCACAATGAACAACTCAATTAAAGACCAGTGAGTTGGATATCTTTTTGCTGCAAATCAATGGAAAGGAAAGTTGTATCTTGGTTGACTCACCTTGGGAGCAATAATATTTTGTCAACACAAAAGTGTGGTTTTCAAAATAACCGTAGCACAGAGGACCAGTTGCTGTTGACATACGAAGATGTTGGAAGGTGGATTTTGAAGAATATGGTTGTGGATGTCATAATGTTTGACTCTTCTGAAGCATTCGATGTGGTGAGTCATGGTGGGCTTCTGTCTAAGCTAGAGTCCTTGGGTGTTTGTAACTCATTGCTGGCCTGGATTGCGGCATTTCTCTCTGGCAGAGTGATGTGTGTTCGTGTGAGTGGCAGCTTGAGCAGCCCGATTGATGTGAAAAATGATGTATCTCAGGGCTCTGTCCTTGGTCTGCTATTGTTCTTGATTTATATCAATCACATCACAAGTGGTCATCTATGCATGTTTAAGGTATTTATGGACGATTATAAACTGTACTTGAGTTCCTTGCGCAAAGACACTGGGCCTGCCGTCCGTGGTGTTCAGTCGCTCGAATGTGGTTTGAATACAGTTAACTCTGTGGCAAGGTCCCAGAATCTGGGATTGAATTCAGACAAGTGTGTGGTGCTACGCTTTTACAGAGGTTGTATTTATTTTGGTGCTTTTGTCCCAGTTAACCAGTACTTCTTGCAATGTAGAGCATTGAAATTTGCCACCACACATGAAGACTTGGATGTCAATGTATCTCCCCTTTGTATCTCACCTTTGCAGCCCCCCCGCAGCCCTGGCAGCCCCGCCAACAGGGCATGCGAGCATGGAAGGCAGTATACCTTAGCTTGCCAGCAATCTAAAGTACAACACTGTATCAAAACTGCAGCAGGGCGCTGGTCAGACACAAGTTTCAGATTCCACCATCATATCCGTGTGGTGGCTGCAAAGGCTGGTGGGCTGGCAAACTGCTTGTTGAGATCAACTGTATGTAGGTCCTCAGAGTTTATGGCACCCTTGTATGTTGCCCATATTTGCCCACTTATTGAGTAAGCATCTTGTGTCTGGAACATTGGATATTGTGGGGACTGCAGACTGCTTGAGTCTATTCAGAAGGGATGGACCAGAAACATTGATGGGCTTGCTGATGTGGACTATGGTAATTGCTTGAGGAGCTTGGATTGGTTTTCTGTCAAGGGTTGCCTTTGAGGGCAGAGCTGATAAAATGTTGGAAAATTTTGCATGGCAAATCAGAGGATTTGCTGAATGTTTTCTTTGGCTACAAGAGTTGGTATTAGGGGTCATCTGCTGAAGTTGGTGTTTCCGCCTTGCTCTTCCAATGCCAGCAGTAGGTCTTTCAGTGTGAGATGTGTTGCTGTGTGGAATGGTTTGCCTGCTGACATAGTGCAGTTGATAGATATCACTTGCTATAAGCAGGTCCTTGCTGATCTGCTGTATGATGATTTTGTACATTTTGACTAGCCCAATGAGTATGCACATTTTTGTGTATATGTATTTTTAATGTATGTATATATATGTGTGCATGTGTATGTACATATGTTTTTTGGTATGTTGTGACTAACAAGATAGCTGTGTGTTAAGCTGCCTGAAGCACAAATTTCCGGATCTTTCAGCGCCATTGTTTTGCCGTGCTTTTGCCTTCTGGCGTGCTATGGCATTAGTGCCTCCTGTCTTGCTCTGCACTCAGGCTGTGCTGGCTTGTTGAGCAGTCTTGAGGCCACCAAGGTGAGATATTATTACGCTTATACTGAGAACATGTGTTCATATTCAAATAATAAAATGGGGCACAAGTCCACACTAACGCTTTTATCCAGCAAATGGGCAAGTGCCCTAAGCCAAATAGGCACTTCAAATATTTTGAGTGGGGGGGACAGCCAAATTTGATATATGAATGAGCATGCACCCACGACCTGTGTGGGTTGACAGAAGCTTGCTTTATCTGAACAAAATATTGCATTTCAAACGCAGCCATATGTGGATTCAAGATGTCACACTGCATTGACCAGCATTGCTGGTTGTGAATATTAGCTTTGTAGTGGTGATACAAGGAAAAAAGTGAGGAACAGAGGAAGGACAAGCAATATTCAAATAGATGATTTCTGACACCAAAATTTGTTACTATATATTTTCAAGTTACATAAGAGTGAGGATTATAAGTGAAATGAAGAGATAAGCAAGGGTGAGAACATGGAGAGATCATATCTTGACTAGGGTGTAGGTCATTTCCAAGCAGTGTGATAAGGATCATAATGTGCTGCTTCAGAAGTGTTTGACTTCAAGATTTTTTTATTACCTTTTCCATGCTTGCTCTGATTTGTCATTGGTTTAGAGTAGCCCATGAGCAATGCTTCAATTTATGTTGGTGTCAAGTTTGCTGATGTTAAACCAGAAGCGATGCAAACATGGGTCATTCCAGAATGCAAAATGCAAAATTGAACAGCTGTTAGATAAATTGTGTGTAGATCTCAAGGTAGAATTTTGGACTGGGTTTCAGGATTATGCATTAAGATTCATCAAAATTCCTATTTATTTCAAAGTTGACAAAAAGTACATGAATCTTTTCCAACTGACTCAATTGGTGATAGGCTGGTTACTTAGATCTGCTTGACTCAGGCCTTTGTCATGAACCAGGAGATATATATTCAGTGTAATAGTTGTATTTATGTTGCAATTTAAATTCAATTTTTTTGGTAGCTCATTCCTACAGCTACTAGGGCTGATTCATTTACCATGCTCTTTATGCTAGGGTTGACTCATTTACCATGCTCTTTATGCTAGGGCTGACTCGTCAACTATGCTCTTCATACTAGGGCTGACTCATTAATCATACTCTTTAAACTGACCCAGATTGATTGAATCACTTGATTGTTTATGTCAGAAACATTTCTCATATGATTTTGTTTGACTTGTGCTGAATATATGATCAGTTGAGTTGGGAAATCCTTTAGAAAACTTGGAAGACATTTCAGCACTTGAGGAGTAGGGGTTTATTCCCACTTCTTGTTTTGGTCTCTAAAACAATGGAAAGGTCTAATTAGGACTTTGGCACTTGTTAGATTATGTCTTAGTTTTCATTCTTCATCCAGCTCTGTGTATCAATTTGTCATGAGTGCAGTATTCGTGAAGCTAGTCAAAATAAGCCCTAATTTTTGCATTCATAATTTTTTTTGAACAGGTGGCTGTTTAGACCAAATTGAGTTAGATAAAGAATTGGTTGGAGTCAGTTGTTGAGAGTTTAGAAAATGTTATATTCCTAGGAGTATTAAAATTTTAATCACTTCAGGGGTAACCCTGATGACAAGAATGAATATGAGAAAAGGATGAGTACAACTCTCTGCACATATTTTGTTGCATTTTCCCTTTAATAGAACTACCTGAATACAATTTCATGCATATTGTCAGTTGATAATATATGGTTTGTGTTTGAAAAATACAAGTGCACACTAGTTACCAGAAAAAGGTTGGAGCTCAGAAGAAGAAATGTTGAAATTGCCTATTTGATCTTGTAGCAACAAGTTGCTTATCACACCATTTGACAGAATGGAAAGTTTGTATTTGGCACACAATGTTGCCATGTTCACAAGAAATATTGGTTGACTACTGTTTTTGTCTGACCCCACTAGGTTTGCTATACATAAACACAAATCAATCGACCATGCCAGTATAAAGTACTTGGTTCCCTTGTTAATGATCCAGTCTTTTCAGTATTGCAAAGTTATCCAATGTTTCTGTTTTCTCTCCGCAGCGGATGTTATCTCCTGCGTGGAATTCAGCCATGACGGAGATCTCCTGGCCACTGGGGACAAAGGTGGACGAGTAGTCATTTTTCAAAGAGACCCTTTGGTGAGTAGCTTCTTCAGCTATGTCGACATTAGTGATGCTTGAATGATTTCTTGTATGGCCTAGCAAACTTTTTTACTCTTCTATTGAAATTGTTCAATTGACTCCTTCATGTTGATTTGTGTACTATTCATAAAAGCCGGCAAAATTGTTGGGACTCCTCACTGACCATACAATTCAACTTGATTTGATGTTCATGCGCACAAACTTATAATTTAGCACATCAAAGATATTGCTGAAATTGTAGTTGAAATATGGCCAAAATAAAATCTTGTATTTGCTTTCAAGGCTGTTTTTGCTTTGTATTTCAAATACTGGTGTTTTCAAACAAGAGATATATAAAAATTTCAACTAGTGCAAGATGGCAAGCAATTAGGTCTTGGTCAATATTTCATAGACTTGGCAATATGTATTTTCCTTCATAACTTTGTAAAAAGACCAATAATGGCTTAAAGGACCGTTTTTTTTCTTTTAAATGACACAAATTACAAAGAAAACAATGTATTGAGCACAAGTTGAACTACTGACTTAATTTAAAAGCAGATTCATGTGTGTAAGCAGATGAGAATCTTCTCTATAAACTCACTAGCTATATTCTTCATTATAGATATACAAATATAGGCAACTCTAAAATGTAGCTATATATAGCTATTTAATTTAAAATTCATATTTCGCTGAGAAATATTACTATTTGTATTTTACCTGGTTGCGTCCCTGTGCACTTCAATATATACAAATACAGGCAACACAAAAATGTATATGATATGAAATTCATATGCAGATGGGAATTATTACTATTTGAATTTTACTAGAGCGTATAGCTGTGTATAAGGTGACAAAATAGAAATACCTCTAACACAATCAATCATCTCACCCTTGTATCTCACCCTTGCAGCCCCCCACAGCCCCAACAGCCCCGCCAACAGGGCACGCAGGCATGGGAGGCAGTACACCTCAGCGCGCCAGCAATCAAAATGAACAGCACTGTACAAGTACTGCAGCAGGACGATGGTCGGAATGCGCTCAATAGGTCCAAAGAAAACAAAACAATGAAGACAGTCAACAACTGCACACAACCGTTGACAACACAAACAAAGCAACAACATCACATCAAATTTAGTCTAGCAAAACTCAAACAACACTGCCCCCAATTCCTCCGCCAGGGCCCTCTTGAAGCCGCG
>SDVV010005830.1:0-18903 GCA_016164225.1 Gammarus roeselii | reverse complement strand
AAGTCAAGCAGGGATAACAGGATCTTCTACAGTAAGTGTGGGCCACGCAGGGATAATAGGATCTTTTCCAGTAAGTGTGGGTCATGCAGGGATATCAGGATCTTCTTCAGTTACTGTAAGTCAAGCAGGGATAACAGGATCTTCTACAGTAAGTGTGGGCCACGCAGTGATAATAGGATCTTTTCCAGTAAGTGTGGGTCATGCAGGGATATCAGGATCTTCTTCAGTTACTGTAAGTCAAGCAGGGATAACAGGATCTTCTACAGTAAGTGTGGGCCACGCAGGGATAATAGGATCTTTTCCAGTAAGTGTGGGTCATGCAGGGATATCAGAATCTTCTTCAGTAATTGGGTCGAAATTGAATTGACTGTAACAAAAAATGCAGTAGGTGTTTCACAGCATCTTGTTATTTCCATCGGAAGAGTTCAGTAAATTTAGAAATTTAAGTTGAAATCACAGAAAGTTTACAAATATCATTTTACATGCCAAGTAAATACTTAAAATTGGTGAACTTTTGTAGTTTATTGCGAAAAAAAGACCGACAGAACAACTCGCCGGCGAAATGAGCGCCGCCAAATTGATGGTTCGAAGTCTTGATCTGCAGTGGAAGCTCGAGACAGCTCGCCTGACTTCTTCTTTGGTAAGGGGTAGGGCAGATTCCTCACTCACTCTTCATATTGATGAGGATTATCAAAGCTCCAGAACCTTGAATTCAGTTGATTTGGATGTAGCCCAAGCATAAGCCCTTCTCAACCCATAAATTTTTTTTTTTTGTGAATCATTGTTAATACCTGTGGCACAAGAAAACAAAAAGACACACGTTCATATTTTATGAATTTCACTAAGATCTTGGCAGTGGTGAATCAGGTGTGGCTTCATTTTCATACTCTTCATCTGTTTTAGACACCACCACTTCCCCGCTTCAGCCTCCACCACTCCCCATTCCGGACTCCCTCACTCCAACAGCTCACTCCAACTCCACCACTTCAGACCATGTCACTTCCCCATTTCAGCCCCTCTACTCCCCATTACAGCCCCTCCCACTCCTCCATTTGAAGTCCCACCAATCCTCAATCTCGCACCCTTCAGTCCACTACTTCAGACCCCCCCACTGATCGATCTCCAATCGATATCATTTACCTCGACTTTCAAAAGCCTTTGATAAAGTCCCCCACAAGCGCCTAGTTAGTAAATTGCACAGCATCGGAATTCGAGGTGAACTTAACAACTGGATAAAATGCTGGCTTACGGACAGACGGCAGCGAGTTGTACTTAACGGAGCTTCCTTCCCTGGAGTAATGTTACAAGCGGCGTGCCTCAAGGATCCGTGCTAGGTTCAGTTTTCTTTACTATATTTAATAACGATCTTGATAGCAACGTACTCTCAAACATTAGCAAGTTTGCAGATGATACTAAAATAGGGGATGAAGTGCAAACCAAACGAGGATGTCAGCAGAATCAACTAGACTTGCACAGAAATGTTGATTGGACAGAAAAGTGGCAAATGAAATTTAATGTAGATAATATGTAAAGTTATGCACATAGGTCCTCATTACCTCAAGCACGAATTTTCAATGTCCGGAAATAAACTCATTCCTGTCACCGAAGGGAGAGATTTAGGTGTCATCATTAGTAACGACTTAAAATGCAGCAAGCAATGGAACGATACTGCCAAGAAAGTCAACAAAATGCTAGCTATGATACCCCGCACTATCTCGTACAAAAACAAACACAGTATGCTCAAATTATTTAATGCATTTGTTAGACCGCATCTCGAGTATTTCGTTCAATTCTGGTCTCCATATCCTAGGAAAGACGTTATTAAATTAGAGAAAGTTCAACTTAGAGCTACCAAACTCATCCCTTCGCTGCGGAATAAATCGTACGAAGACAGGCTACGAGAACCAAATCTTTATTTGCTAGAGAATCGTCGAGTCAGAGGCGACATGATCGAAGTGTGGAAGATTATGAAGGGTAAGAAAAACGTCGACCGAGTGAACCTTTTCACTCTAGTTGCGAACGGATTGACTGGGAACACTGGATTCAAATCGTTGGGAAACCGTTCTCGCTCGACAAAACGTGCAATTTCTTCACGTATAGAGCTGTAAATGAATAGAACAAACTTTCAGCGGAGGTGGTAAACATCAATACAATCGAAACTTTTGAGTCGCGGCTCGATAAGATCTTCATAAGGCGCCGAAAAACAGCTAATCTGTTCCCTTTCTTGTTGTTATAAAAACAAAAATGGCACTTGAAGCTCTCTTAGACGTTCTACTTCAGAACTAATCCTGTTGGTATCAAAAGGCAACCTAGTTTGTGTCAATATGCCTGTTGTTGTCTTCCTACACTTGTAAACACTTGTTAACTTCCAGCCTCTACCTCAACCCCCCCTCACCTCATACCACGCCAGTCCCTCACCTCAGATCCACCACTCCTACATCACACCCACCAGGCCACAGTGTAGGCCCTCACCACCCACCACCTCAGGCCCCAGTACTCCCTACTAGAGCCTCCCTATAAATTGTTGTAGTATATTTCAATCTTGATCAGTCTTCACGGGTGTTTTTTGAGAGACGTGATTTGGATCTGTTTGTAGGAATATTTTTGTTAAACTTGTTTCCTGTTGTAACCATTATTGTACCTTTTGAGTGCTTCAACAAAACAAATAATAATAATTATTATTATTAGTATTGTCCCACCTCAGTTCTCACCACTCCCCGACTTTTGCCCCTCTATCCCCGCTCAGACCAACCAGCTCCCTTTAGCCACCCACACCCTTTCCGCTTCTGCTCCGAGGCGGGTCTAGTCAGTCGACCGTGTCTTGGGACATAAAAGGCAAGCTTGTTAATGAGCGTGTACTAGTATTGGAGGCTAAGAGCGGTACTGGTGCTGCTGTGGTTCTCCTGGTGAGGGTGCTGCTGCTGATCCTGCTGTTGATGCTGCTGCTGTCGATGATGATGATAGTGATGATGACAGTGATGCTAGGCAGTCGTGTCTTGGTCTGCGTCTACAGCCGTCATTCACATTAATGAACAACGTCCGAGTTTTTCCTTTGACGGAATAGTTTGAAATTCAGTCCCGCAGAAATTGAGTTGATTTCAAATAGTATTTGTTAATTCGCATTTAAAGCTACGGAAGTTAATACGCAGGTCAGCAAAAATATAGAACTTTATTAAAATTATTTAACCAAAGTATTTTCCGTACAATAATATTTCATCGTAGGCATGTAAAAAAATAATTCAGACACAAAAAGCGCAGCACCTCCACGCTGTTTGAACAGACCGCAGCAGGAGTTATGATTCAAGCCGAGCGACCAGCATTTTATGATAGTTTCCCTTCTGCCACACGTTTCTGCTTCAGACCCTGACACCCAACGATGACCAATCTAAGTAATCCGCTGAGAAACCCATCTTAAGACCATGTTGATCGAAGCAGTGTGCCACATCACCGCCAGAGACCATGTTGATCAAAGCTGTGCGCCACATCACCGCCAGAGTCACGTTGAGCAGAACAACAGGCCGCCATGCAGGGATGACGCCCTGCTCGTGATACAAGTAGAAGCACTCCTTCATAGCGCTTCGCAACTGTGGCGGTAGATGGCCGTCACCACGACAGTGTTGATCAGCGTGATCGAGTCCCCACACATGCCAGCACGAGAGATTGAGGAAGGGGTGAATGATGGCTCGGGATATGAGGCTTCAAGATCAGGATCAAAGAATGGAGAGGATTGGGAAGCACAGAAGACAGAGTTTTAGAAACACTTTTAAATTTCATCAATTGCCTTTACAAGGAGAATCTTCCGCCGAAGAGAGGACCTCCAACCCACAAGGGGTAGAAGAAACAAACTTTTAAGAAACAATCAAACAAAACCAATTGAAGAAGAAATTGATCCAAGACACTTACTTTCTAGTACTGATTCACTTTTTATTGCCCTGACAGAGTGGCACTGAAATGATGATGTATTAACAGCGAAGCTGAATTAAAAAAATACGCTTCCTTCAGAAACGACCGTTTGCATAGGAAATGTGGCAGCGTGGAAATCTTTGTAACAAATGTCTTGGAAGCTGCGAAAGTTTGATTTTTCTCAATTATTGTTGCGTCTCTGTTGAAATGTTGAGGAAAAACGCAGAAAATACGATAAAAGACCATAGAACATAGTTTTTTTGGTCATTAAACTTCTTCCATGCTAAAAATAAATTGATCAAATATTCATCAAACCCTGTCTTTAATCGATTGGAAACCGCTCATTGATGAAGCGGGCGGTGTGGAGGAGGCAGAGAACAACTTTGATGATGTGTGTGTTTAGAACATGTGTATGAATAAGATAAATTTCATACAGAGGCTAGCATTTTTCACACAGAATTAGGGCATGAACAAACGAGGAAGCGAACGCTGGTATCGTTGCGGAGCAGTCGATTGGATAAAGTAAATGATGATTTGTTTGAGTTGAACAGCGAATGAAAGATTAACAAGACCAACAAAGGAAAATTAAAGTAACAGATCTATTGTCGTTCGATTGAAACGATGCTAGCGAGTACAGGACATGCCGCCACAAAGGTTGCGCCAAAAATTACTGAACCCCTCTGATATCCCACGAGGAAGGAATCATGCTGTTATCTTCCCTCTAGTAGAAGGTGGTATCCTCACGAGCCCATCATATTAAAGACCAGCTTCATTTGCATCACGCATAGTCAGAGAATTCGAAAGAGTAATGAATGACGTGGTAAAAGAATGTGTCTCAACTTTGAGCGGCTTGGTTTTAGAAGTAAATGAGCTCGCTGATGAACACTACAGGGACCTCATGATGAAATAATTCCTACAATGAGTGACGGCGATTCAAGTATTTGTGGGATATGTATAAAATTTGCTAAGTCTTTTGACACTTTGACACGGTAAACCACAGAACCCTTTTAAGACTATTGCATAATGCTAGTAGCCGATAAAAGTTGATGGATGGATATAAAAGTATTTCAACACAAAACCCAAAGTAAGACAGTGAACGAGGAAAGGTCTGTACAAATGGAAGGGCTCAGTGGGGTCTCACACTTGCTACTTAATTAAGGCCTTTTGGAAGTTCTCAGTGGGGTTTCACACTTGCTACTTAATTAAGGTTAAATGGAAGTGTTCAGTGGGGTCTCACACTTGGTACTTAATTAAGGTCAAATGGAAGTCCTCAGTGGGTCCTCACACTTGCTACTTAATTAAGGTTAAATGGAAGTGTTCAGTGGGGTCTCACACTTGGTACTTAATTAAGGTCAAATGGAAGTCCTCAGTGGGTCCTCACACTTGCTACTTAATTAAGGTTAAATGGAAGTGTTCAGTGGGGTCTCACACTTGGTACTTAATTAAGGTCAAATGGAAGTCCTCAGTGGGTCCTCACACTTGCTACTTAATTAAGGTTAAATGGAAGTGTTCAGTGGGGTCTCACACTTGGTACTTAATTAAGGTCAAATGGAAGTCCTCAGTGGGTCCTCACACTTGCTACTTAATTAAGGTTAAATGGAAGTGTTCAGTGGGGTCTCACACTTGGTACTTAATTAAGGTCAAATGGAAGTCCTCAGTGGGTCCTCACACTTGCTACTTAATTAAGGTTAAATGGAAGTGTTCAGTGGGGTCTCACATTTGGTACTTAATTGAGGTCAAATGGAAGTCCTCAGTGGGTCCTCACACTTGTTACTTAATTAAGGTCAAATGGAAGTGTTCAGTGGGGTCTCACACTTGGTACTAATTAAGGTCAAATGGAAGGGCTCAGTGGGGTCTCACACTTGGTACTAATTAAGGTCAAATGGAAGGGCTCAGTGGGGTCTCACACTTGGTACTTATTTAAGGTCAAATGGAAGGGCTCAGTGGGGTCTCACACTTGGTACGAAATAAGTTCAAATGGAAGGGCTCAGTGGGGTCTCACACTTAGTACTAAATTAAGGTCAAATGGAAGGGCTCAGTGGGGTCTCACACTTGCTACTTAATTAATTTCAACGATCTGAGCAGATACTGTCAACACTAATCAGTATTCTGCTTTGTAAATGTTGCATGAGTGCTTTATACCTAGTGAATTATCAAGTGGCGCACGAAAACAACGTGCAATTAAATAAATCTTTGTTTGAATTGCAGAATTTAGGACCAAATACAGATTAAATAGCCGAGTCTTCATAATACTCAAACAATAACACAGTAATTGTTGAAGGATTAAATCTGCTGGGCTTGGACCTACGAATGCATGCAGCCTCAACCTTTAACAAGTTTCGAAGGTTGAGCCTACAAAGTGGCAGAACAGTGGCTTCTTGGGACATGACCACCTTACTACCAAAAAAGAAAAGAACGCTGTTCACTCTTGTAACGACAACTAATCTAAGCAGTTACAGACTTCCGCTCTCATTCTGGATAACACAGAAGAGGGAAGATTAAGGAAGACTAGACGCAGCTCAAAGAAGTTTAACATCAAAAACTGAAGAGGAAAAGGAAATGTTATTTCGCGACAGAATAATAGCTCTGAGGTTCTATTCAATCTAAGTACGATTTGAAAGGTCGATGATCATCAACGTATCGGAAACGCGGGAAGGTTACTCAGTCAACATCAATGCAAACAGAGTGTGGAAAAAGACGGGAGAAATCAAGCATCAGGCAAGGATTGACAGAATGAGGCATAACAAATTGCTAAAACTGGCAGGCGACACAAAAATACACACGACGGCATTCAACGGTTTCCCCTGCAAGGCTCCTCAATTATTAAATAGGTTGTCGTTGCAAATACAAAAAATAAAAACTTGTGCCCCATTGGTCAATCCCACCACCGGACATATTTTGGAGTTCCAAAAACAATTGGAATGTACCTTGGCTGAGCTCTTTATAGCCACCTAATTAGTTGGATGGAACTCATTATTCTAACATACTACATTCATTTCCTTGGGCAGCAACATGCAAATGATGACGTCACTAACTAGGAACTAGCATCAACGCAGTGGTGGGTCTGGTCTCAGCTGACCCATTGCTGCCAGCGAAAGAACGCCACGTGCCAGGTTAGTATCCAAGAACACTCAACAGAACACTGCCTCTTGCAGCGACCGCGTGGCTGCATGAGGCAGTGTATTTTAATTACAGGACGACATGTATTTGGTACCAGAAATCCGACCGAATATGTCGTTGCATGTTGAACTAAACACGAGCGAGGAAGCTGAATTATGCAGTCATCAATTAGAATACTGCTGGAAGGCCTCGGGGGGGGGGGGTCAGCTTGCGGTGGTCTTGAGGGAAGCGAAGTATCGGTATTGTAGAGAACTCACGTTCTTGAGACAGAACGGACGGGCTGAACAGAACAGAACGGGCTGCTATTGCATGCGCAAGACCTCCTACCAAAATAGCAAGACGGTAAATAAAAAGATTTTTGGAACACTTCCAGGATATTGAGAATTCCGCAGACATGGAAGAGAATAGAGGATAAGTGCAGAACGTCCTTGACAATGTTGCTGCTGCTAGAACCATTTTAAAGCCTCAAAAACAACAAACCTGTTAGAATGGACAACATCCCTGGGGAAATGCGTAAGTATGCCTCACTCATTCTGACTACAATGATTAGTCTCTTTCCTTCTGGCTGGAAACATTCCAAGGAACTACCAAGAAAGGTAATGCATATAAATTTGATTCATCTCGTCTAAAATGTTAAAGGATGAACCCTTCAAACATATTATAGTTATCCCTCCATTGCAATTGGCACCTCAATAACTAAGGTTCTTGGGCTGGTTATTCATGCAAGATTGCAAACATTTCTGTCAACCGCGAACAGTCAGTTTGAATTCGACGAGGGTCATGAAGCTGAAATGGCGATATTTACATTGAAACAAACCCGTCTGTCCCTAATTCCAGACTTTTTATAGGAAGTTAATTCAGAGAGGTGCCCCTCTTACATATTGTGCAATTGCATGTATTTTGGTACAGGGAACAAGATTATGTTTGTGCGGTGAGGTAGTTCAAAATCGGTTAAAAAGAATTTTCCAGAATTACTCAGGGAGGTCAACTGACGCCATTGTTGTGTCACGTGTATACTGATCAACTGAATTGCTTGCTAAGTAGAGAAAAACAAGATGTTCATATCGTCAATTGTTGTGTTAACAATCGTATTAATGCAGATGATATGGTGTTGCTAGCACCGACTCGCTCAGCACTACAAAAGCTTCTCGATATCTGGAGCATATAATCTGAACCGCATGATGTTGTAAATAACACTACACAAACTCGGTGTACGCTGGTTATAACGAAGGCTCCTAATACCTATCTCTCGAAAGAAATATAACTGAACGGTGTTGACCTTGATTATGTAGATTAATTTTAATATCTAGGGCACATCATCACATCAGATTGCACTGATGACAAGGATGCTGCAAAGCAAACAAGTCGGCAAAATGCAGTTGGTAACATGCTGATACGAAAATTCTCGTTTGCACCAAAGGGAAGCTAAACTTCGGCTCAGAAATTCCTGTTGTTGTAACTATGTTCTCACTGGTGGTGGGTACTCCATACGTCATCGTAACCGCAACCATGGGTTAAGGTAAATTTGTTATTGGGACTACTATGCACATGATGGTTGTCAATAAAATATTTTTTATTGTTATTGCTATTTCAATTAGCCACTAGGCACGGGACCATATTTCGTATTAGGAAAATTGAATCGACATTGAAGCAGTATCCGTAATTTACTAACACAAATGACTCATCACTTATTGACAGACTTATCCTATCATTACCCAATGATTTACGTCACCAACTATTCCTGGTTGATGCATGAAACCTATCGTTACTAATTGATGCATGTATGACCTATCATTATACTGACTGATATACATGGACCCTATCATCCCTAGTTATACATACGACCGACCAGTGCTAATTACCTCATGTGCCTATCAGTGCTCATTAGTAGATGTCCCATTGCTCCCCGTCACTTCCTGCTAAATCTCTTCTCGACACATCAACAATGGTCATCCATTTCCATTATTGGCCCCACATCCGGAGCCTCTCTCTAGGTTGGCCCCAAGTCAGAGCGCCTGATGAGGGTTGTCCACGTCAACGACCCTCCACAAAGGGCGCCAGAAAAACAGGGAAGGGGACTTCTAAACAAAGAGGGAACCAGGAATCATGTTAAGATGCAGCGCCTGAAATGTGGCGAGAGGATGGCTCAAGCTGGCTAGAGAAGGTCAGCCAGGAACGGTTAGGTCCCACGGAACACAGCGAGCGAGGACAGCCTTTTGTAGGGCGGAGTTGTGACACGTCAATACTTCGTCAGAGGCATGGGTTCTCTAATTCTTCGAACAACATTCGTACATAAATATGTAATTATGTTATATATTTAAGATGGCTACCCGTTGAATGCTTCACGGCGCAGATGGGCGAACAGTGGAATCAACTTCCATCAAATAAACATTTCTGTTTGATCGGAGCTCCGATTTTTTGAAAGAATACCATGTCAGCGATCCAGGTTCAAGAATTCCGTCATAATATGCAAGATGAATAAGAGATAACCAAAGGCTATTAGTAATTCAGAGCAGTCGGTCCATCAATCCTTAGTCTGATTCAGAAATATTATATCTTTAAATATTGTAGGCTGAGGAATTCCATACAAACAAGAATTGGTTTATATGTACATGATTTATTCGCAACTATACAATTTATACAAGTCGAGAAAATGGGAGTTTAAGTTAGGTGTAAGGAGAGCGAGCACGTTCAAGCAACCAGTCAGTATCGGGATCGAGTCAACACTGGCTCTCCTAGACTATCCGTAAGCGTGGCCTATGATGTTGTTATCCCCTGTCCCGGGCGTCATCTTAATTGCTGTGTGCGCCCAAATGATTTCCATTCACTTCAGACCAGCTTGTTCGCTGCTCATAGGTTTTCTTATTATAAATTACCTTGTCGGACTATACTACCCGAGCTTCCGGCCGGCGCATGTCTAATGTAATAGGGATGTTATTGACGACCGTCTACTTGCCGGATATCTCCTTCGTTACGCATTGACATTGCCCTGGCATGGGGACATGACCCCCCCCCCTTTTTAAGAGGAGTTATACCGTACAAACGTAATATACAGGACCGAACATTGGTCTCTATCATGGTCAATTACATCATTTATATTTACCACGCTATGTACGATTTATTTCCAGCTATGTATCGATCAACTGGGCGACGCTCTCAGCCCGAGCGTTTCAGTGGGTATTTATTTGGTATTTCATGCATTAGTTCATTTTGTATTACGGGTGTATCAGTAATTCCCTGTCTCGATTCATCACCGCATTCATACCGATCATTCACAGATGCGTTGCCACTAGCATTCTCATTTTGCATTCGTTCACATATCTCAAATTCTTTCCGTAGACTGTCTCTCAAGCAATCTTGGAGATAAATGTTTCCTTTAGTCTCGTCGTCACGAAGTTGGGTCCATATAACATTTAGTTTAGTTACATACATTTTATACATATTAATACAATTTTTTTCCTTAACAACACCATCTAGCAATTAAGGGGCTTGTCTCAAGTTTAACACACGTACATTGTCACCCACTTGGAACATAGAAATATTTACAGCTTTTTTATCACATTTCTCCCGGGCATATCTAGGATTAATTCGCTCCTTTCCAGTAACACACACTCTACCATTTAATGATACAGATAGGCAACGCCAGTCACGGAATGTGGGGTGTTGAGATGGTGTAACAATACGTGGTGTAACCTTTCTTTAACAGTACCTGTAGCTTTCCCTCATGCTACTCTTAATTATGCCTACGATGCGTTCAGCTGGACCATTTGAGCTCGGGTGGTAAGGCGCAGACCTCTCATGCTCAATAGCCTTTTGTGCTTATTAGATTTTAAATTATTCAGAAGGAAATGAACTACTATTGTCTGATACTATGGAGGAAGGTACTGTAAGTCATTTCAAGAGAATATTGTATCTAACCCCTCAATTGTTACTTCAGAACTTACACTCTTCACTACCTCCGCTTCAATATAACGGGTCAGTGAGCACACCACGACTAAGATAATGTTATCTTGGAAGAAACAATGGTCAATGTGTAACCTCGACTATTTGTTTATGAGTCCTAGCCATTCACTCTTTGAAGTCAGCTTAGGGATTTTGGCATTCGCCACGCATTTGCTACACACTTTAATGAAGTTCTCAATGTCTTCATCTATCTTAGGATACCACACCAATGAACGGGCAATCCTAGTCATTGCCGATATGACGGAATGATTCACATGTAGTACATCGCTACATTGCTTGCTTCTTTTCAGGTCGTTACTAAGATGACACCTAAATCTATCTCTTCGGCGACAGGAATGAGTTTCTTTCCGGACATTGAATATCCGTGTTTGAGGTTATGAGAATCTATGTACGTAACGTAACTTTACATTTGTCTACATTAAATTTCATTTGCCACTTTTCTAAACAATCAACAATTTTGTTCAATCCTAGTTGGATCTGCTGACACTCTAATTCAGTTTGTACTGTTCCTCCAATCTTGGTGTCGTCTGCAAACTTGCTACTGTTTGAGAGTACGTTGCTATTGAGATCGCTTATGAATATTGTAAAGAGAACTAGACGTAACACGGATCCTTGAGTCACGCCGCTTGTAACATTACCCCAGGAGGAGGAAGCTCCGTTAAGTACAACTCGCTGCCGTCTGTCCGTCAGTCAGCATTTTATCCAGTTGTTAAGCTCGCTTCGAATATCGATGCTGTGCAATTTACTATTCTAGGCGAGGGACTTTATCAAATGTCTTTTGAAACTCAAGGTATATTATATCGATTGGAGATTTTGTGTCGCGCATTTGTATTATATTCATGAAAAAAGTAGCAGGCTCGTAGGACAGGAACGGTTGTGTCTAAAGCCATGCTGAGAGTCGCCAATCAGTTTGTTTGATTCTAAAAATTCTGTAATTTAATCCGTTATCAATCTTTCCACCAATTTGCCGATGACTGAGGTGAGATTTATCGAACGGTAATTGCCGGGACTCTTTTTGGCTCCTCTTTTTTAATTGGGATAATATTGGCTTTTTTTCATTCTGAGGGGCAGGTGTCATTTGTGAGAAATTGAGTGGAAATGTTTGATATATGTTCGGCAATTCGTTTCTAGTATCTTTTAGAATTCTGGGATGAACTGGGTCTGGACCTGGAGATTTTGTGACTTTCAGTTTATCTATATACTCAATAACTTCGGCGGGGGAAAAGTTCAGTGTGGTGAGGGCTTCTATTCGTCTTGCCGCAATGATATACTAAGGATTAGGATTATCCTGATTCTCTGACGTAAAAACAGAACTAAGTATTCATTAAGTAGGACACTCATTTTGGTGTCGACGGTTTCTAGTTCACCAACATCGTTCTCGAGAGGACCAATTACAGATCTTGAAATTTTTCACTCGAAATATAACAAAAAAATTGTTTCGGATTAGTTTTGGCATTGGCGGCAATTTCATTTTTAGAATCCTTCTTTTTACGTTTCTGGACCCTCTTTAGATCTCTTCTGCAGATTTTGTATTCATTTATTGCTATGTCGTCACGTGGATGATTCTGTTTCATCGAGGGTTTTGCTTTCTTTCGTGACTGATAACGCTGCAATTCTCCTTTCCAGTACTTATGCTGATTGGCTGCTGTTCGCCTGTTTTTGCGTAAGATATGCTCATATTCGATATTTCTAAGTGCAGTCAAGAAATAGTTAAGCGATTGATCGAAATCTTGTCCGAGGGTTACATCTGCTGACGCAATTGACTGTCTTGAGCCATAAAAATTAGCTATTCTAAAGTTAGGGGATGTTTTGCAGTTTGTTGACGTTTTCAACTCGAGATCTATCAAAGACCATAAAGAGTTGTGATCGCTGGTTCCGAGTGGTTCGCCAACTTCGACGTTTGTGACATGAGTCACTTGCACAAAATAGGAGATCAAGAATATTGCTACCTCTTGTAGGTGTCTTCACCATTTTGATCATGAACTTATCGTTGGCAAAATCCATCTGACGTTGGCCAGTGGCAGTGCACTCGTTAGTTTCCAGAGCAAGACCTTGGATATTGAAGTCTCCAAGTACTATACAGTGTTGTATTGTGACGACATCGATGAGGGTGTTGTAACGGTCGATGTCATCTGCAACCTTGCTTTTTGGGGGTCGATAGACGAGGGTGATGACATTTCATATGTTTACTGACTACTTGGATTAATACTATGTCATGTCTGCTGTTAGGAATAGTGACTTCTAATATTTGCAGAGTGTTTTTCAAGAGGAACAGCACTCCTCCGCCCTCTCGGCCTTGTCTATCTTTGTGAAATAGTGAGTAACAGGGAAGAGTAAATTCGCATGAGTAATGCCCTGGTGCTCAATTTCATCCACGATTCTGTGATAGCTATTATGTCGATACATTTATTCATTGCAAGGATAACTAGTTCGTCGATTTTGTCTCGGAGACTTCTAGCGTTCACATAGTAACATTTGAGAGTACTTTATCTTCTTTTACTATGAGGCCTTGGGTCGGAGCCAAGACTTTCGTTTTCGGTGACGGGTTGTACGAGCGTAGCGGCGACTATTGCCTCTAACTCGGACTGGACTGATGACAGGAACTTTTTTGCTAGGACCTGCGGTGATGTTTTGATGGGCTCTTGTATTTGTTGTTAATTTAGTGTTGAAACGGGCGGAGGCCGTTGGGTCATCTCGTCGGGTACTGCTGGCAGAGTTGAGGGTATGATATCGAGTACGTTTTTTGACTTATTTTCGGTAACAAGACCAGCGCCTATGTTTTTAAAGGTGTTTTCGATGACATCAAGTCCATTCATGTTTATGTGAGCCGTGTTGGTGATTCTATTAAAGTTATAGTACTTTGGGTCAATCATTGTTTCCCAATGATCCGAGAAAGGGATTTTCTGTGCTCTGCAGAAAGTTGCTAGGCGATTGTTAAGAAAGATCATCTTGCTTAAGTTGTATCGGCTTTGGTTCTGATGGGGCAAGATGCCAGTGACGTGTATGTTCTCGTGTGAACCTTTGACATTGTTTAACACGGTTTCGTGCCGTTTCCATGTCGATTCTGTCTGTGACACGTCCTTAGCTCAGACTTGAATTAAAATTCGTTTAGAAGAAGGTATCTCTTCCTTTACGGTTATGCCCTCAATTTCGTCGATTTTAAAGTCTGTTTTGACAAGTATTATAGTTGTATTCTCCCTTTTCGCTGATTTAATTTGAGGAAGGGACATTGTAATCACCAATCACTAAAATTTTCTCTGTATTCTGAGAGTCCGTTTCATCGGGCAACACGTCAAAACGGTAACATATGTCGGGTCGTATGTGGTGAGATAGTGGCCGAACGTGTGGTGCATTGTCACAGCGTGACTGCCTCTTGCTTACCACCGTAGTGTACGATGCCTCGCTATCTTTGAATGGATTTTCAATCGATTTGGTGCTTTTTTCGGTCTCTTTGTCTTGAGCTGTAAGCTTCTTGGCCAATTCAGAGTCTATGTGCACTTGAAGTTCTCACACTTGATGTAAGGCGGCCTCAGCAGTTCTTTGACTTCTGCTAGTTCGCTGTTCATCAGATCTTTGAATTCGTGGAATTGTTTCAACACGTTTCCCAATTTTGATTTAATAGCTAGCCGCTGGGTATCCGTGTTGACTGTCATTGTGTTGGACGGGTCATTAAAGGCATGACTGAATTGTGCTTTCAGTTGTTTCATTTCCTCCGCCTGTTGACATAGTTTGAAGCGCGCTGCCTTGCAATCCCCAAATGAGGGACTGTTGCGCAATTTTCTGGCAGGGTTAGGAAAACCATCACAAGCCATTAGTTCGGGGGCGTGCGAGATGTGGCAAATGCCATATTCTAGCTTGCTTTAACCATCATATACCGGTTAAGAATTTACCAATAGAAAATGGACCGTTTTCTTGGGTTCTACTTCCGTGGTTTCTTGTAGATAGCAGACATGAATGTACTGACTATAATAAAATGGGGGTCGTGACGATTAGGTCGACGATTTGAAAACGGAATTCAAACGGAATTGATACGATGCGAGTGAGTTGAATGCGAGTTATCGTCGGATGCACTTCAGCTCAGAGTTACTTCCTTAAGCATGTTTGAGTTGAATGCGAGTTATCGTCGGATGCACTTCAGCTCAGAGTTACTTCCTTAAGCATGTTTGAGTTGAATGCGAGTTATCGTCGGATGCACTTCAGCTCAGAGTTACTTCCTTAAGCGTGTTTGAGTTGCATGCGCGTTATCGTCGGATGCACTTCAGCTCAGAGTTACTTCCTTAAGCGTGTTTGAGTTGCATGCGAAGCTGAACTAATACGAAGCTGCTTCCATTTGCTTTTTAATGTTGGGGGACGATAGCATGATTTTGGGCATCAACCTCGTACCAGACATGACCGACGGGGTATCAGAAGATGATGGAGAAAGTCATTCAGTTTCAGCAAATGGAGTGTTATGAAATCACAGCACGATTCTAAGCTGTAGGATGTAAAGTGCCACTGCCTACAATACTTTTTATGAGTATGAACCACCTACAATATGAGCATGAACCACTTACACGGAACAATGCTATGATACTACCTGATACAAGTTACTTTTGGTGTTGTTACACAGAGCAGGCCAGATTTACCAGTGTTGAAAATCGGAATAACAATAACATATTTGAATGCTGTTTTAGACAGACAGGTGGGTCGGTGTTTTCTTCTTCAGATGCAGTTTTGAATTGTTTCCAGTATCATAGTTAAATGAAATTTTGCAGTTCCATTCTCTAACCTTTCTTTTCGTGATTCTTTACTGCACTGAAGCCCAATGCTCTCTCTATTCTACTGAACTAACCTCTATTCTACTGAAAAGCCATCTAGTTTGGGCCAAAGGCCGGTTGTTGTCTTCTGGCACTTTCTAAACTTGCAAACAGCCAAACAGCTGCTGGACTGATACGAGGTTCCTGCAGCTGCTGGACTGATACGAGGTTCCTGCAGCTGCTGGACTGATACGAGGTTCCTGTTTATAATGCCAGGCGTCGTGTCGCTCAGCCTGAGACTGTTCATACGGCACCTTCACGGGGGGCTGGTGGTGCTTTCTCCTGAAAAAATGTTCTATTTTAAAAATGATGCGCCTCTTCTGAGGACTTTTCATAGTTTTCATCTAAACACTTCAAGTGGAACCAATACACACCGCCCTCTGTCGGTTGTGAAGGGCATTCAAAATGTTATAAAACATGTTTTTGGATTAGCGTCTTATCACTAAAGGCTCTTTGCTCATACCTTCAGGCGTCGATCTCATGAGGAGGCTCTTTGCTCACACCTTCAGGCGTCGATCTCATCAGGAGGCTCTTTGCTCATACCTTCAGGCGTCGATTTCATGAGGAGCCTCTTTGCTCATACCTTCAGGCGTCGATCTCATGAGGAGGCTCTTTGCTCACACCTTCAGGCGTCAAACTCATTAGGAGGCTTTTTGCTCACACCTTCAGGCGTCGATCTCATGAGGAGGCTCTTTGCTCATACCTTCAGGAGTCGATCTCATGAGGAGGCTCTTTGCTCATACCTTCAGGCGTCGATCTCATGAGGAGGCTCTTTGCTCATACCTTCAGGCGTCGATCTCATGAGGAGGCTCTTTGCTCACACCTTCAAGCGTCGATCTCATGAGGAGGCTCTTTGCTCATACCTTCAGGCGTCGATCTCATGAGGAAGCTTTTTGCTCATACCTTCAGGCGTCGATCTTATAAGGAGCCTCTTGTGGGAATGAGGTTGAGGGGTCGTTAAGCTCCCGATGAGGGAAGGGAGGAAGGTTTGCCGCTATGTGCTGCCGCAGCGAGCTGTATCGTCACTATACAAATTTAGGGATCGCGTACTGGAGGCACTAATTAAAATTAATTGGGCATGTGGATGCCTCGTAAGCAGATTGCATTTGAGCGAACATCGCAGCAGAGTAGGAATGCAGCTTCAATTTGTGTGCCCGTACAATGCAGTACAAAGCAAGTAATTGCAGGACCTGAACTCGTTTGCCGCTCAGAGAACACGCATGCCATTTGTCGGTGTCAATCAGCCTATGCTTGAAGAGCTTAACTGCGTCTGTTTCAAGTGCAAGATACCACCCCACATCAACAGCTAGAACACATGACGCCATTCCAGCGTCGCTCCCCTGACACGCCGGAACACAAATCTTTATGAAGACCTAACCAGAGTTTACAGTCTCCCAGAACCCGCCGAACTGTGCAGGTCGCTGATAAATCTGTCTACTTCTAGGAACAGAGAGAGAGGTTCTCTGAAACGTAATTCATTTACACTAAAGTCGCCTTTGATACGCCCGGCAGCAGCTCAGGCATGGTCAAACCTCATGCAACATACAACAACATTCCTCCTACAAAGGACTGGTATTAATGTTTGCCACAAACAGAAAGTCATACCCATATTTACACTCGGGCCTCTGTTTGGCCTACTTCCACACAGCACCGACACCCCCGAGTGGCCTTGCATCCACACAGCATCAGTTTTCCTATGTAACTCTTCATCTGCACAGCATCGACGCCACTGTATGGCCCTGTTGCCAGCCCAGTATCGACGCTCCTCTGTGGCCATGCATCCACACCAGTATCCATTTCCTGCGTGGCCCTGTATCTATTCAGCATCAACGTTTTGTTCCTGCCCTCACTCCGCTCTGTGTATTCCTGTATCTCCACAACATCGGCGCCCCATGTTGTCCTATATTTCCACCAACATAGACGCCCTGAGTAGCTCTAAATCTACACAACATCGGCGCTCTATGTTGTCCTGTATCCACACCAGCATCGACGCTCATACGTGTCCCAGTATCCACACAGCATCAACTTCCAGTGTGTCCCTGTATCCACACCACCGTCTTTTCCGACGTTCCTTTGAAGAGCTGTTAATTAGCCAGCAAATATTTAATGCACCAATCAACTTTAAGTTCTTTCTTGAAGCCCTGCGTTGATGCTGCGTTGATGTTGCGTTGATGCTGCGTTGATGTTGCGTTGATGTTGCGTTGATGCTGCGTTGATGTTGCGTTGATGCTGCGTTGATGTTGCGTTGATGCTGCGTTGATGTTGCGTTGATGTTGCGTTGATGCGGCATTGATGCTGCGTTGCTGTTGCGTTGATATTTAGTTGATGTTGCGTTGATGCTGCGTTGATGTTGTGTTGATGTCGCGTTGATGCTGCGTTGATGCTGCGTTGATGTTGCGTTGATGTTGCGTTGATGTTGCGTTGATGTTGCGTTGATGTTGCGTTGATGTAGCGTTGATGCTGCATTGATACTGCGTTGATGTTGTGTTGATGTTGAGTTGATGTTGCGTTGATGTTGCGTTGATAATGCGTTAATGTTGCGTTAATGTTGCGTTGATTTTGCGTTGATGTTGCGTTATGTTGCGTTGGTGTTGCGTTGATGTTGCGTTAGTAGGACTGGATGAAGGGCTTGGCTCCATCATATAGATAACTAAATAAGGCAAGCTTGGCTATTTTCCATCATAGCGATGACTAGATGAAAGACTTGGCTTCCTCTAACAGGGCTCCCATCACAGCGATGGCTGGAAGAAAGGCTCTAACAGGGCTCCCATCACAGCGATGACCAGATTAAAGGCTTGACTCCCTCAAACAGGGCTCCCATCACAGCGATGACTAGATGAAAGGCTTGGCTCCCTCTAGCAGGCTCCCATCACAGCGATGACTAGATGAAAGGCTTGGCTCCCTCTAGCAGGCTCCCATCACAGCGATGGCTGAATGAGAGCCTTAGCTCCCTCTAACAGGGCTCCCATCACAGCGATGACTGAATGAGAGCCTTAGCTCCCTCTAACAGGGCTCCCATCATGGCGATGACTGAATGAGAGCCTTAGCTCCCTCTAACAGGGCTCCCATCATAGCGATGACTGAATGAGAGCCTTAGCTCCCTCTAACAGGACTCTCATCA
>SDVV010005829.1:0-18904 GCA_016164225.1 Gammarus roeselii | reverse complement strand
TCAAGTCAGTCCAGAATTGCTCCCTCTCCTCTTCACTCCTCTCGCTGCCAGGTCCGTAAGCACTCACAAATGCCCATCTTTCTACGCCTAACTTAACTTTCACCCACATCAATCTTGGGGACACCTCCTTCCATTCGGTAGCGCTACTAGCCAACCGATCACTCAATATCAAGACCACACCTTCTCGTGCCCTACCTTCCTCCACACCAGACTTTCTTCCACTTACAACACCAACTCACATTCGCCCTTATCTTTCAACTTCGTCTCACTCAGCGCCAACACATCCAACTTCCTCCTCACAAACATCTCGCCAATCTCCCTCCTCTTTACATCACTCGTACTACAGCCACGCACATTCAGCGACCCTAACGATAGGGTTTGGAGAGGCGTGTGCCTCTCCTCCCCCCGCTCGTCTTGCCGTCTTCGAGGAAAGGTTTTTACAGAGAACGGGATTCCTAGCCCCTTCGCTCTGCCCCGTTTTGTCGTCTCCGACGCGCAGGGGGTTGCGGTAGCGCGATTCTACTCCCGGCTACGGGGCACCCCTTTAGTCGCCTTCTACGACACGCGGTGGAGACGGTAGCACGATTCTAAGGCCCCGGCTACAAGGCACCACAACACCAGTTAATTAATTTTCACGTAAATGCGATCAATGTTTTGACTTTTTGCTCGGTGAGCCTACGTGGCCTCCGCCTTTTCTGGGACATATACCCGTCGGAGGACGACAATTTCGTCACCTAAGGTTAACGTCACTTGGCTTGAAATTACGGCGTCAAAGTCTTCCAGGTAAAGTAGACCTTTGTAGTTGACGATTACCAATAAAAACATTCACTGTCAGATGAGATATGGCCAGCCAAGGCATTCGAAAAGGCGGGATCTAAACGTCTTGCCGGAGCGGGACAAAGACGACTACCTCAAACGGGCACACGAGTTATCATAGCATTGCGTAGAATTTTCTGACCATGAAATGAGAAATGACATTGAAAGGACCTGAAGCGCTCGAGCAACATTGGTATCGGAGAACAAAAAACAAGAATCGAATTAATTTTAATGAAGGTCTCATCAGAGTGAAGAAGTGGCAGTAAACGTATAATAGTTTATGCATAGCCTAGACAATTACAAGCAGTGTTCAGAAGTAAATTGCAGTTATTGACAGAAAATATCCAACAAGTACTACAGCACCAGAATTGGTGCGAAACTCCTGCTACACGCAGCAATGACACACAACAACAGACCAATACATCAAAGAACATACGTGTCATCTTGTAAACGGTTCCTCGGTTCCACGCGAGCCAAAAGCAGTGGAAGGTACAACACACATCAATTCACTTGCCATGTTGAGCAGAAATGGTGACGTGTTTCACATATTCTGTGACTGCAACAGACGTCGCTCCTTAGTTTACACCATATTTTGTAACAGAACTGTACAGTAGCAAAATAAAATTCGTTTATGGTAGTCTGTAGCCGAAAAAACAAACTAGACGTTTCCCACGTGGAATTTGACTTCATACTTAAATTTCTTGCGGTCCTTTATCTGGTCTAAGCTTCTTGATGGATGATATTAATTATATTTCTAAGGAGTTCAAACACCGAGCGGAAAATGATCATTGAAGATCTCTTAATCTTATATCATATATGAATTTTCTTTCCCTACTCTGATTTGGTTCAAGCCTTGAACAAATCAGAAGCTAAAAGCTTAGATTCAAAATACTTCGAGTACTATCCTGGTTTCAGGTGCCAGACATTGCAAGGTATTTTGAAGCACAGCAAGACTGCTTTCGGCTCAGTCGTTTGAGAGAGAGGGAAGAGACCATGAACAGTTTGCTGGGGCAAACAAAACAGCTAGCTTCCTCAAAAATGATACTATCAACAATAAATTCAGATTGTCACGAAGGCATGGCACATTTGTATTTGTATCAATATCAGAAATAACTCGGTCGAATACGTGACATTTCAGTTTTCAAAATTTAAATTCATGACCAAGGTCCGGAAACAAGATAGGCAATCACTATGTTCTCACTGCCAAAGAGTTGGATAGTTAACGCGCCCAACTGATATCTCGCAAAGTTTTACGACACTCGCATACTCAAATAACAAATTTCTTGCCAATTACTACCTTCCAAATTACGGCATACCGTCCACCACAAAGATAGCGTAACATCCGATTCTAGAGGTTGGGTTACACCGTTTTGGTCTACGTCTTCATGTAACAGGGCCAATGAGAGGAGCCGGGAATCTCAAGCATGAAGTCTTCATCCCGGCATGAAAGCTCATGGACAAATATGAAAAATTAAAAGTTAACTATTGCCGGATAGGTATTTGAAGCACTATAATCAAGAAACAAGCCCATAAGTTATATTTGCCTTTGATCAAATATTGTGCAGTGAAGCAGTAGACCAAAATTGCGTACTCTAAAAAATCTAATAATTTGGAAAATCAAATTTCATAGACGGTTACAAAAACTTCATTCACATCACTATAAACGACGTAAGCCATCATGTAATTATATTTAAGAATAAGAATCATCCAAAAGAATGAGAAGCGATCATAATAATAAGTGATGCCTAGAGAAGCAACAGCGAGTAGTTTAATTACAGGAAAAGTCATGTCAACCCCCACGGTTCAAAAACTAAATATAGTATGAGGTATAACGCCTTTATGTGTATATTTATAAAAGAGCAGGGCGTGGCAACGCGTGTTTGAAACGCTCACAGCCAGACTCCAGCGGACTTGCAACTGAAAACGTCAGGTATGAAGAGAATTCGTTTTTGCTAGGAATGGACAGGGATGCTTGTTACAGTTTTGTGTTCTATGCGTTTTCCCTAATAAATCACTTACAAAACTATATCGTAGTTCCAAAAATTAAAACGTTTCAACATCGGAACTTCAGAAACCGATCATTTCAATATCAAGTTTTCCAAATATCGAAGGGGGTGAGGGAGGAAGAGGGAAAGTTAAAAATGATCGAGAGGCCAATAATGATGTTTTTCGAATTAGAACTGGGATAGCGAGGAAGTTTGTGGACGAAGTAGATTCACGTGTTCTGAGGTGTCCCAAACGCGGAGTGGAGATTAAACACTTCACGCTTTTAGCTGCAAGTCCGTACCATCCTGCCGAAAATACAAACCACGTAACGAAAATGCGTTGCAGCGCTTAACTCTCAGTTATATAAATGGTGAACAAATATAAAATAACCTAGCAAGATACAGCGTACAACATCGCATTACTGTGTGCCAAATACACGTAAAACAACGGTATATAGATCGAAACAAAAAGTCAGATCTGAATTGCAACACCAACTGAAGAGCAAATTTTCCTCCGGTCTGATCCAGTCTGGATCTTTGGCGCAGATGTGATACCCATCATCCACGCCACAGCGACATTGGTTCTTGTGCCCATTCCGACACTGGTCCGATAAGCGAGGTGTCTTGAACACGAACAGCCTTCTATTTTGTTATTCGGAAAATACCAAACTTGAGTCTTAGCGGCAGGGCATTAAACTAATAGTTTCCCCAGATAACATTCTTCACTTAGCAGGAACACGTTTGAATTCAAGATTCGTTGCTGGGCTGGTTTTCAATACAGCAAGTGCTATAAAATGTGTTGTTAGAAACTTGTTAAGTTTCCGACGGTTCAGACTGACGAGTAATTTTGAACCAATTGGGGTATGGTCAGTTGAGTTGGGTCTTCTTCTCTGCAACTATGAGAGCTGTTCTAAGGCCAATAATTCTAGAATCGATCAACTAATCTACACTTCTATGCTTAAAATTGTGCACCCATATTCTAGAATCGATGAACCAATCTACACTTCTATGATAAGAATTCATCACCAATAAGAGTAACGCTAGTCTTTCCTTACTGTTACAGAGCCATACAGTGGCAAAACCTAAAAATAGAAGATGAACAAAATCTTTATCTTATTCAATAAGAGCTTATCGTGCTGTACAGTTGACAAAGCAAGTAATTCAGTGTTTAATAGTCTTTCTGTGTTCATACCTATAAGAAGTTGCATCGGGATATTTTTATCTTATGTTCGTGACCGAAATATGAACAAATTAATGAATTGTTCGCGCTCAAAGTACAAGTTTACAACTACTCATAATTCTGACCATAGATCAAGATTTGGTCTTAGCTAGGGTGTAGCGCAGGATATTACAAGTGTTCGTTACTACATTTTGAATTGTTTAAAACCACCACCACTTGGCGTGTTTTGGAATTCTGATCAATAATACGCAACCCTGCATACTTTCCCTTCCATTGCAATTGGATAAATCGGTGCCATGAACAATTAGTAGGAATGCCTGCAAAATTAAAGAGGCGTCGATGCGATCTAAACGCATCTAATGAAATAGTATAATTGAACTGAAATGTGTTCAAAAGCCCAGAGGTCGGATAACTAAAAAAAATCAAAACGTACTACCTTCAGATAGAAGCAAGTTGAACGCAATATTAACAGTTAATGATCGTATCACCAAGTTGTGAAATCCGTTCATGAAACTAATCCACTACCTTATTACTATAGGGTTCCTTACAACATCTAATCAAATACAGCAAAGAATAAGATCAAATACACTAACACAAGCACGACAATTGAACGTGGTCAGACTCTACACGTCTGTTGTCTTCTCAGGGCAAATGGAGCTCTCATGGGATATCATGTCGAGATTGACAAGATGCCTGACAGTGGGTCGGCCGTGAGGACAGTTCCAGGGCTGCTCTATCTTGCCCATGTGGTCGACTAGCTCTCGCATGCGCCCCACGGTCAGTGCGGTGCCAACCATCACTGACTTGCGACACGCGCGACTAGCGAACATGTCTCTCACGCGCGACGGCCGACACATGCTGCCGGGAGAGTCGGACAGCATGAAGATCAGCTCATCCACGTCTTCTTTGCCGAAGGTCCAGTTGCGGCTCTGGGGAACGCTCTTCAGCTTTACCCTCTGACCGAACGGACGGGTCTCGTCGATGTCAAACTGAAAGCCGTTGGTTACGAACACTTCCAGGTTGTCAAGGAGAACGGCTTCGTTCCCCGGTGTTAGCTCGAGGTCCAGAGGAGTGATCAAAGGTTGATGCTGAAGGACACAAGTCTGCTGCAGTGTCTCGAAGTTGTATTTCTCGTCGGTGGCATGTTGGTCAATTATGAACAGGTCAGACTGAAGGCGAGTGATGATGAAGCCGAGGTTGAACTGACCCAATATCTGCATCTGATGACAGGATGAAACATTTTTTCAAATCATGGGAACTATTATAGAGTGACGAGGCTTTCTAGCGCGCTGGAGTCAGCGTCCTGTCTTATGTCAAACCAGCAAATAGTGCTGCACAAAATTAGGACAATTTTTCATTAGATTAGAGTGATTGGGTTTACTACAGCATAAAATCAATATCCTTTACGCGGCGAACGCCAAATGTATGCACGTTTACCACATGAGGTACAAGAACTCCTAAGGTGTCAAGTCCATATGGTCCTAACACTCAATGCGTGGATGCAAGGAGCGTTATCACTCAACATACTCTGCTCCAGAGCCCCAAGGACCAGCCCCTTTTCTCATGGTGCCAGGGGCAATGCGCTCCCAACACAGGCTGAAAGGGGAAATGAAACTAGAATCCCATGCACGAGATATACACCTAGTGTAGGGAATCTCTCGCACGAAAGAGAGCGCAGCTTAGTTGTTATTAGCCGCCAGAAAGAGAAAAAGGAGTTCGAGATAAGCCAAGAAATTTCAAACTAAACATAGGATGCAAATAAAAATGAAATAAATTCAAAATAGGGGAGATAAGGAAAGATAGTAAAGGGTGATAAATAAGCGTGTTTGAAGGGAAATAAGGGTGCTCACTCCCTCGTTCGGGCGGTGACTCTGAGCAACCGGTGAACCCAACAGATGTCTAGGGAGAAAATGAAGAATGACACCACAATATTTTACATTCAAAATCTACTCTATAATTAGATAAGTTTTTTATTGAACGAAACAGAAAAATCCATGGACAAACCTTAGCAAACATGTCCTTGGAGAGCACGTTGTTGAGCTCCTCTTCGGCTGTCTTATTGTCCGTGGGTACAATCTTCGCGTGGAAGTGCAAAGCTATTTTCTTGTCCCTATTTTTCTCTTGCTCTTGTTGACTACGGTGAAGCGTTTGTCGGATTGCAGGTAGAGAACAGTCCAACCTCATCGACTTGTGGTTACGAGATGACGCACGAGGAACTTCGTCATCATAGTAAACGAGCGGCCTCGACTGGTCAAGGGGAGACCTTTCTTCAGTTTCATGGGCTGTAGCAGGGATTATCCACTCATTTGGCTCATCTCGAGTGGTCCCATCAAAGGTAATTGAAATATCATCGTCGTCCGTTTTCGTTGCCATCTTTTTCTCCACTTCCGTTGCAATTCTGGGATTAAGAAACTTCTTGAGACTGCTTCTTACATTTGCATCCCGACTGCATACACTGTCAGAAGCAATGCGGACACATGGCTCCTTTTTAGAAGCAAGTAGTCGGCTCAGAAAGCTATCGGTAGCACCGTGAGCGTCAATACTCTTTCTCGCAATTGACGCCTTGGGAGTATTCTTCACTGAGACCGTGATGCTCGTCTCCAATTCCTCCATTTGCTCAAGTATCTCCTCGAATGAATCATACTCGGCAGCTGCAGCAGTCCTTTTATCAAGTAGACTGCAAGGGTAAACACAGTCATCAGCAACAGTCTCTTCTTCGTTTTGTTTGAAAGGGTCGTTTTCGACATGGCCCTCTGAGCCTGGATCATCAGCTTGTAGTTGCACGATCTCAGTGTCAGCATCATCTGAGTCCTCATGTTTCTCAACGTTGATTAAACAGGAATAGTTTTCCTTGTTACCATCAACACTCAGGTCAAGTCGCGGGCCTGTAACGAAAATTAACGGATCAAAATATGCCCAGAAGAGATGCGAATATACTATATGTATCACATTATTATTTCAACATATAAGAGAACCTACCGAGGACCTACTACTGTTGAATCCGTCAATATTCAACAATTCTCCAGTAGCACGGCCAGCTAAGCAGAAGATCAGCAAAATGCAGTTACAGAATAAAAGGCTCATTCCTAAAGGATGCACAGTATCATAGAATTTTTTTTCAGATAGATATAGTCAGTTCCACGTAAAAAATGGTATCGTTTCTCAAATAACAATTTGCCCAAAGAGTGTTGGTCTGAGGTGAGGCCGCTTTGTTGGCGGCAAATGGCAGCAGCCTGGTAAAGCATGTGTGAGCCACGGTCAATCAGCGCCTGGCAAATAGGAGCGCGACGATTTAAGCGCTATCCAACGAACCAATAACACTGAAGACCGCAGCCATCCAACGGAGAATTGAGAGGAGCCGAGTTCGTCACTAATCGTTCCGGAGTAGGATTTTGAGCAAGTAAATTGTACGGCGTTAACTTTGATCGGAGTCCATTTTTAGTTGGTGTACTCCACCCCTTGTCAGTGGGATTGAATTATTGTTGCGGCTATGTTCAGTGTGTTCAAAACTTGAAGGCACAGTGAGAATAAATTGATGTTGGGGGACCCATCCATACGGGAATGGGTCCATATTCAATTAGTTTCGCCTTACGTGTACAACGTGCTGTCATGTTTATCCGAGTTTTAAAAACGATCTTGGAAATATTAGCTCTCTTCTAAAGATGTTGACTTAGAATGTTAGCATAAATGCAAGGGAATGGTTAATCTGCAATGGAATTGTGTATTCATTTATACAGTGTCCTTCCTTTCTGGAGAAATGATACAGAGGTTCAATAAATGAAGTTACAAAGACAATATTGGCGGCTAAAGGTTGGGTGGATGGTTATACATGGTGTTCTATTTGTGCAATGACATATGTTTGAAGCACATCCTGTATTCCGAAAGGTGGCTTGTAGAGATGCATGACGAGAAGCTGGATAGTCTTAAGCGTGCACGGAGGACAAATTGAGCAATCGATACTGTATCTGAATTGCCAGCTCCCAGAATAGAGAGGATCATAATTGTTTGGATATTAATATCTCTCGTCGATTACATAATTGCGATGTAAATTCAGATGAAAACTTAGCAGCTTCTTCCAAGTTGGCGAATTGTGAAGCTGCCATGCTGCTGAGCGACCAGAAAATGAATGCTATGTATACACGAGGTGGAATGTGTACGAGTGTATGGAGAGTATGAAGGACGTCTTGCCGTCGGCTACTGGCTTCTTGGTGCCTAATGCTCGGTCAATTCATACTAACACATGTCCTTGCTTGCAGTGTATGAATAGGGATCAAATCATAAGCATTGGCCTGGCAAATGTTTTGTTACCAGAGAAACATACCGACAAAGCCGTTCAACTCCTCAGTATTACATTGTTGAAGCTGTAATACACTTATGGACTTCGAATCGCAAATTACATGGGTACTGAGGATTCTCCAAATCAATATATATATATATATAGTTTAACGAGTTCTAACTGTTGCTATGATCAATTTATTCAACACAAAGAAGGATTATCATCCATCACTTCAAAGATTTGATATAAATGTGCAGGACGCTTTGACGCGTTGGTCAATACGTCATATGCCAAAGGGTTTTATCTCACGTCAAACAACACTCACAAGTTAGATTGGAAAGTGAAGAAATTTCCGAGTAAAGCACTCGTTTGTGTCGAGGTCGCAGGTCGTACTACAAACAATGTGGGAGGTAATTCAGTACGCCATGGACATTAGATGTTGCACAATAAAGCGAAGTGTTATGATATAAATCATAAATTTATATTGTATCCCATCATAATCGTAGATGTTTGCTGCAGTCAGAAATTCCCAATCCAGTAGCTTGAATTTCTCAGCTGCAACTTTAAGATTATCAAATTGTGAGGTCTCTCATCATTCCATGACAAAAAAAATGAAAGAATGTTCAAGAAGTGTGTACATGACTTTTACTGAAGAAAAATCTCGGTAACAATTTCTAAAACAGTAAACCCCTACGTCTCTGGTGATGTCATTAAGCGAGTGTGAATTATCAGAGGTGACAACGCATCATTCTCCCCTGTTCTTGGTTGGGCAAACCTTGTTGTATAATGCCTTTTCGTGCGTGGTTAAAATAAAGCCACCATTTCAATGTGTTGGGAAGGTTGAAGTAGAAGTCAGTGCTTATGCGGTTACGATGGTTGCACTGACACTTATGAGTTGTTCATGCATGGTAAGGTGGGGATTACTTCACTTTAAATATTTTATGAATCGTAATGATGGGAGAGCAAAGTGAAAGACGTACAATAGCAAGTTCAACGTTATAGTGTTAACGCAGCCTCATTCAATAGAGCTAACAGAGTAAACATGTGACTACAATTATGACTGGATATCATTACGACGAACGGGTCACAACGGTCACCTATGACGTAACCATGAAATATGCGTTGCCATCTGCTGAATAGAAAAATATACAAATACAAACGGAAGGCCAAGTCCCACAGAAGGTGGATGGCCAACGTCATGACGCACTTCACACTGCCCTCATGCGCTCACAGACATAACAAAATGACCCTTTAAAGCAAAAAAAAAGAGTCCGGACAGAGCGCGACAACACTCACTTTGGGTCAGGAGTAAGGTCCGAGATCACTATCAGATCAGCAACATGTGGTCGACAGCTTCACTGCTTTTCATATGCTGCGCCATAATGACCAAGCCCTCCCCAACCCACGTCCATTCCGTTTCGCAACGAGAGGCCATGGGTGGGGAAGTGCATCAAAGCAGCGTCAAACCTCTCATCCATTCACAATCATTCTCAGCTCGCCATCGTCCGTTGCACGGGCTCTCGCTACTTCCACACTGCATGCCACACATCCAAACTTGGGTATTCCACTGGGCCTAGGCCTACTCACCTTCGCTTTCATAAAATTTTACACCAATCTCCCATCATCATATATTCTCACCATCCCGGAATAGGTTAATCCAGTCCTCCAACCTCCACTAGGTTTACGCCATTCACTTTCGCTTTCATAACCCGTTTACACTAATCTCCCATCATCCATTCTCAAGATCCAGAAACACGTTAATCCACTGTTATCCAACTAAACCTTATATGCAAATGTGGTGGATCCAAATTAAACCTTAGATGCAAATATAGGATGGGGGAGAAAAGGATAGATAGTGATGTGTGAAGAAAAGTGAAGTCTGAAGGGAAATAGGGGTGTTCACCTTTTCTTCCGCCTCTAGTGGCCGAGACTCCGTGTGGCCAGTGAACCTAGCAGAGGCAGTAGGGGCGTTCACTTCCTCCTCCCCCCAGTGGCCGTGACTACGTATGGCCCGTGAAGCTAACAGATGCCTTCTAGGGAGGGACATTATATAAATGCAACACCCGTCTGAACGCTTCCCAGTCGACCCCATCGTAATAGTTTTCCAGATCCACGAAGTCCCAGAACACATACATTTGCCTTGCAAGGTACTTTACTACAATTTGCATCACTGCAAAAAAATCACTGCACACCCTCTACGACTCCTGAAGGCAAACTGTTTCTCAGCAATCGCACCATCCGTACTGTCACAAATTCGGTTGATTTGCACTCTCCCACACGGCACACAACAAACTAATACCTCCAGAGTTGATGCATTCATTTTCATCTCCTATGCTCTAATGCAGAGAAACAATGCGAGCACTGCGCCACTCAATCGGCAACACGCCCACACGAAATAGGTTCAGATCTCACCAACAATTCGACTTAAGATACTACACCCTCATTAGACACTCTGTAGCAACATCATCCAAGCCACTGGCCTTCCCTGCTTCCATCACATCTACAGCCTCCTGAACCTCTTCCTTGTAAGACCCGCAAAAATTCATGCTCTCAAACCGCATCCGTGCATCACCAACCACAGCCACTTTGTCAGCCTCCCTGGCGTAAACATTCAACAACTCCAAAATACTCAGCCACATTTTCCACAGATCAGCCCTCTCCTCTCCATCAACGACCGGCCGTTTAGATCTTTCACCACCTATTCAAGAATATCGAACGTAGGATATTGTGAGAAGAACTAGTACAGAAATGGTCATTTGTGTAATTATTTAATCGTGGAGAGCTTGATGCGTTGGCGAAATCGTATTCGACGATAATAATCAAGTAAGAAGTCACACCTTTGTAGTGGACGAAGAACCCAGTAATCCAATCAACGTCAACGAGAGGATGTTCTTGAAATGACACACTAAATGGTTGTAGTAACCATGTCACAACATGGCGGCTCATAGTTAACAATGTTGTTGCCAATTATGATACGAAATCCCGTTGGGTCAGAACAGGTCAATGTTACGCCTTACACTAAAATTGCCGTGCTGTCCCAGTAACCATCCATCGACTACTGCCACAAAAGCAGACCCATCCTTGCACAACACTTACGTTTCTGTACGGGCATAGGGAGCTCGTCATCAACAGCAGCAATAGCGCGCTTGCTGCTTGTCGCTCTCGTGTCTTTGTTGCTGCTGCCAGGACTGTGGTGGTCTGCTCTGTCGTTACTGCCACTGTTAGCAGCTGTACAATGTTGGGGCTCATCATGGACTAGTGATGTGCTGCTGTTGTTGTTGTTGTTGTTGCGATTTGAGTCACTTTTGCTGTAGTGCTCCTTGTTTTGCGAGACAGATCCAGAGGGTGGTGTTGCAGGAGCACTAAAGAGGGCCAACCGCGCGACCACAGGTGAGCCTTTGTTCTCTGTGTCGAACTGATCCCGTCTACATCCGGAGCTTAAAGTAGGTGTTTGTGGTACAGACGGTAGTGAAGTTGCCCTAGATATTGACATGGGAGAATGTGACTGTGAAGCTGTTTCATCGGATAATTGCGAGTCGTGTCCTGTTGTGGGAGATGCTATGCAGAGCTGTTTAAGTCTGGAGAGTTTAGACTGTGTGGGTGACGCGGTGTTGTAGCCTTTCTTGTCGAAGGAGCGAAGCAAGGGTGATGCGGTATTATCAGAAGAGCTAGCAACCTCACGTGACTTAGTGTGTGGCGAGAGGTATTGTTGGAGCACAGCAGCCTCTGCAGGCTTGGTCTTTGTGGCGGACCGTATAGTGTTGAGGGAGATAGTGTGCGGAGTGTCGTCGAAAAGCCGGCGCAACGAGCTCTGCAACATGGAGGGTAAACAAATTCTGTAGAAACAACCGGGGGGGTTAGCATTTTCCATGATGACTGCGCCGGCAGCCGCAACGATGCTGCTGCCTCGACTCGTCGATGGAGGAATCGTACACACTCACACATAAGATTAGACATTCGAGAATAACGTTTTTAAGCCTTAGATGCGCAGAACAGCGAGTTGATTCTGTGTGGAGTGGCCGGCATGGTGACACAAATGTGTACAACGAGTTGAAATAAATGTCGCGTATGTTTAGGTGCGAAGAGCCTGTAAAAGTGCAGTGATATAAACGTTGTTTGTTTAGGTGTAAAGAGCCTGGTCACGGCCGAAGACAAGGTGAGGAAAGAGTGTTCTGTGTAGAATTGGGATGTGAAGTTAGCGTCATTATGACACCCATGAGTAAAAGTACAATGAAATAAACGTCGCGTTTGTTTAGGTGTAAGAAATTCTGGTCACGACCGAGGACAGGTAATGTGACATAATACAGTTGTAGAATATGAAGGCATTTAGAGAAATGAAACAGAACGAGACAAATGTAATAGCATTGGCCTCCTCTGGCACCAGCCCAAACAAAGAGTATTCTTAAATACCTAAACAAACTGCAGAAAAAAAGTGTTGCTCAAATGCAACCGGTGCTCATCAAATTTGTACGGCTATGTCTTAAAACAACGTGAAATATCGTGGCAGATGTGTTGAGCCCTTAGCACAGAATGCGATCGTTAGGAAGGTTATATTAGAAGAAGCTGCGTTTCAAGTTTGCACGTGTAAAATAATGTGTCCAATGTGAGAAGATTATATCAGTGATCTAGTAGCAACACAGATTTACCGTCGGCAGACTGCATTCATAGGAAGTGAATCTACACAGCCTTGCCTAATGTTATTATAATGAAATAGCAACATGTAAATATGTTTAGTAGATAATACACGTCTCTTTGTGATAACAAATTTCAGCGACGATGATATTGTATATCTTTATCAGGTACCACGGTGCATCTACCTTGCAAATGCCTACAGTAATAAAGTGAAGAATTAACAGCTGATGACTAGGGTTGAAATATAAGTCGATACCTAGCTATACATCAATTCACGGAAGCTGTGTTCATGCAAACAATATAAACACTCACAGAAGAACATAAGGGAAACACTCACCTGCCAGGATATTAAAAATAAAAACCAAGCTATGGAAGAAAATGTTTCAATATGCACACGGATGATGCCAATATAGAAAATGCTATTTCAATGACATCTATATCAAAGTGCACGCCTTTATTGTATCGAGTATCGGGAACTGAAGGCTGGCAAGAAAATCGCATTCCTGGTTGCAATCGATGCTTAACAAGTAATTTTGGTTTGTGGTCAAAGCACCTATAAAAGTTAGCTATCGAAATGCTTGCAACACTGCATAACTAACTACTGCTAATGCTGAAAGTAAAGACAAAAGATGATCCATTAATTCAACTTGGATCAGAACTTCCGTGCAAAAGGAGTTGATAAAAAGAGAATGCAAACGCAAAATGAATCTGAATCAACATCGCAGGAATCGAACTTCATGACGTTGATTACATGCATTATTGAGTTTTCTATCTAGGCAAGATTCGTGGAATCAGTTGTTTAAAAAAAAAGACCACCCAAATTTTCAAGAACGTCTAGCATTTGTGAGGCATATTTTGTAGTTTGCAATGAATTGTAATGTTTTTATAAGGAACGTAAGGGTCGACGAGTCTAATAAACTACAAACCTAAAGAATATAGTTAAACATAAATAGTAACCGAACTGTATTATGTTAAACAGGATCAAAGTTAGCATGACAGTGCAAGCATCGACTACAGGTTATCGAATGACAAAACAGACACTGAAAAAGGCCAATGGAACATTAAAGGAATGATCATGAAAAATGGTTTTGCTGGTTTTAAATCAGAGTGCCAAGGCTTTCTGGTCTGCTATTTTAAAAGTAGACCCAAATCAAACAGTTTCCCCCGAATAAGGAGGGTGGTTAAATTATGTCTGACACAGAGAGAGGAAGCGCACAATCGCCACGCTACAAGAATGCTCGACTGCAGTGCCACCAGATTGTGGCACTGCATTCGAGAGCGCTAACCGCTCGGCCTCGGTGGAAGTTTGAAGAGCAGTGAAAATTCGTAGGAAGTCTGCTTTCGATTCCTAGATAAAAAAAGTCGACTATTTAAAGCTTGGTCAACATTTACTATATTTGTGTGAATATGTCACCTAATTGGTCGACGAAGTTTCACAGGAGTATGTAATTGATCGAGAAGCCAGGGAGCGTATATGTAACCATCCATTATTGTGAACACGTGCCCCCGTTGTTGGCTCATTCAAGGCTAACCAATTGATGTAGCACATTCTTATGTAACTGCTGGCTGTCTTCGGTCGAGGTACGCACAACAAGCTCGTATCCCTCACACACCACTAGGAGGTGTAAAACCTGCTGCTATGCCTTGATGCTGGTGGCTTTATATGCAAGCGATGTTGTCCATTTTGTTTAAAAAATGTGTGCGGCGATGTTGTTAAACACCTGCGTAGCTAGCTCGAGAATTTTTCTCGCCTATGGTCGCTTGATTTAGTTCAGAGGGGCTTGTGAAATATTAGATCAAGATTATGTAAGCGCGTGAGTTTGTGGATCGTCTTGCGTCGGTCACTCTCCAGCTTGGTGGAGACATAGTGAAAATGCTGCGTAGACTGTGGAAATTAGTAGACTTTTACGAAATTATTTTTATATTTTGCACTAGAAGTATAATTTTTCACTGGAAGTAGTTGTTGCCTGCACGTTTAATTATGATCGTGTTATATTTTCTTTTTTCTTTTTATATTATGGGGTCTCGCATTTAGCATACGGTCATTCCTTTGCATCGCGTTACAATCTAATTTTTGAACATCTGTGTAATGCTGTTTTGGTATTGCATCGACTGGCGCTGGGTGGCAGGGCACATACTGCTCAATTTATTTATTGAGAGCAGCAAATCCTTTTCTCAGGTGTCGTGGTTGGGTTGGTTCATGCTGTGTATGCAGGCCGATCCAATATCTTTCATATACACCCACAGCACATGTTTTTGACCCGACTCAAGAAGCAGTCGCAGATACATGCTTTAACTTCTACTGTGCATGCTGCCAGCACAGTACATTGCATGTTAATGTAAGATATCTCAAGTTATTATGTATGTCGCATGGGTAATGGGTAGCTTCGTGAAGCTTAGTGGAACAGAAATGTGAACACTTATATAAAAACCTCTATCAAACAATTTCCATCTGAATGGCAGAATTGACTCATAGGTCTAGTTAAAGATTCCGTTGAATTTAGAGTTATTCTTTGGATTTATGAGTTCATGTTGAATATTCTAACACATTGCAGTAATTATTTTTCATTTCATTTCCGATTATTATGGGAAAGATCATTTTTAGTAGAGCAATTCATCCTCGTTAATCCTCATATTACTGAAAGTCAAATGAGGAGGGGCTTATTTGACGCCATTTAGAGACGTTAGCGATTCAATTATCCCATATAAGAACAATCAACAAAATTATTATTGCAGCCTAATGACAGAGGTGCGTGTTTGGCTTTACAGGGGCATAGTAAAATAATGTATCGGATTACGTAGAGACATATGTGCACTGTAAATCTAATTGATAAATGATCAGATCTTATCATGATTGTTAGATTGTTGAATGGTGTTGGCATGAGTATCAATATTATGGAACTATCACCAGTGTACTCAATCGATATTTAGCCTACTTACATCACTTGCTGGTGTCACTTAATGAAATCTGAAGTTCGCTAGCATGGCTGAGTCATGATATTCCACTCATCAGTAATTTCTTCAATATACTCCATCGTTGTTTAGCCTAGTGTCTGTATCTGTTATTTAGCCTACATGCATCCTTGCCGGGGTCACCTTTATGAAATCTGAAGTCCACTTGCATGGCAGTCAAGATATTCCCCTCCCCTCATCAGTAATATCTTGAATATCATTGAAGTACATGCATTGCTCAGGTGTGAGATCAATCATTCAAGAACCATTATGTAAAACCTTAAGCGTTTAGGATCAATGTGTGATTACGACGCATTAATCAGAATACAGTGACGAGGCTTTCTAGTGCGCTGGAGTGGGGTGTCAATACACATTGATCCCCATCGGTGGTTGAGTTTAGATCGAATGTATGACTTTATTGTTAAGGTCACGTGATAGCAAATGTTGTGGGTCAATTTGAGGTCGAACAGTAGACTTGGGAGATGGTGTGGTGGGAAACGGCGGAGGACGAGTTTGAGCAAAATATTACAATACTGAGGTTGCTTGTTGGCTTATGTCGGTGGTCAAGGTCAGATAGAATATTATGCAACGGATATGTACAGGTTGCGGAAAAAATTGCTGTGTGTGGGAATACAATCCGAATGTACAGTGAAGAGCCATTATGTTCTTGGGAGCAGTAAACAACCAGTGGATGAATGTGGCGTGGCCTTTGATGTAGGAAATTGTCGATACCTATTAAACACTGCATGATAATGGAGAGGTTTGGTTGCTGTCGAAAGTTAGCATGGCAAGGTTGGCGTACAGTGGTTGCTTTGCGTGCCAGTAAAACAGGATTCCATTGTTTACTGGAATAAAAATGTAGGCAGTCATCTAACACCACCATCAACTGGTCAAACTTTATTAACGTCGTCTTCTTTTATCCTAATGTGTTAATATCCAGGAATGTGTGAGTAGACGATGCTGATCATTGTTAGAACACACATTTCAGTGACGTTTGCTTTTCAAATGGCCGATACACATTCTTAGCTGACTAAAGAATATAAACAAAGATGTTACTCACGAAAAATGGCAGGAAACAAACAAAAAGTTCATTGTTCATGACCGGTTTCATTGCACCACTAAAAAAGAACAATCTTCACCAACGCTCTCAATGTGACGTCATAGCGGCGTGAAAAACATGACCGCCCCGAGGGGTAGCAGGGCCTTTTCAACGATCTCTGACGCAAATCAAGCCTAATTCCGCCCCGCACCTTGAGTGTGGCGAGCAGCAGCTTCTCGTGGTGCACCATGACCTGCCGCTTGTCGGGAGTGAGGTTAACATCAACGCTCTGGCGCTCTGTGACGATGTTCAGCACCACGCACGGGTACTGGTTCCTGTTGTAGCTACGGTACACCTCGTTCACGAGACGCGTCACCTGCAGGCAGCGTACACAGCTTAGTATGCAAAACATTACCTTCAAAACGAGTGGTCAGTGTTGGATGATTTACAGTCATCAGTTCCTACCCGCAGTAAGGCGATATTAAGTAACATTGAGAGAGGAAAATAATAGAAGGTTGATCGATTTTAGTGACCGGGATTTCTAGTGAAATAGTCAATGTCCTCCTAGCACCGCTGGTTACAAACACTAACCTTAGCAGGATCACAGGGGCGGCTGTTGACGAAGTAGAACTGCCTGTCGGGAGCAGAGCGGCCCCCGCCGTGACGGCTCGAGGAGATCAGTCCCTCTATTGTGAAAGAAGCTCCGTCTGCAGGAAAATGTTGATAGTTGAAATCAGAGCCATCAACCTTCATTTATCTTTGTAAAGTGGTTCACACCCAGAAGTACATTATCACTAGCCATGTATTATGAATACACGCTAGACATTACAATGATAATTAAATAGTGGGAAATCCAACAAACATGATTCATGAAACGTTGAACTCATGCATGAGGTGAGTGCTTCGACAGGGAGCCTCACACAGAAGTAAAGCGCAAATGGGAACAAAGGGGATAGCAGTAGCAAAGGGTTGTATGGTAGACATCACAAAAGAAACCCAAGCATGAAACATGCTTCAACATATAAAAGCTATCACACCGGAATTGCAGCGATTTTCCTGTAAAGAGTAGAAAAAGACAAAAAACTAATGCAGTTATGAGCATCATTATTTAGTCCCGTGTCTGTACAAACTAAACACTGTAAAGTTGATGAGCAATTTATTCCAACATGCTTGACCCACAATAAAATTAAACCATGACTATATTTCATAGCCTACGTTTACTGGTAGTACCATCCAACCTCTTCAGGGCTTGAAAGCTCGAGTGATGAGGGGACAAATATTTCCTCACGACATGCAACAGTGATCGTCATTAGGCATCAGAATACATATTAATTACCTACGGTTTGCTAAATTGAAAAACAACGTTGTAAAGTAATATGCTTACAAAATTAGGTCTCAATACTCACCGTATAAGAGAATTATCTATCTAAAATAATGATTGAACCAAATTGAGTCAGTGAAAGAGTATCGTCTGATACTTGCTAAAAAAAAATTGATATCAAGAATAGTTGACTGCATTAAATTGATCATGTTGTCAAGTTTTTTGTTGAAAGAATTGCGAACGTAATCTACAACTTTTACAGATACAGACACCAGGCCGCATCCCTTAGAAAGGGGGGTGGCCGACGGCAAGGCGCACCTCAACCCGCCTGACAGTTTTCACTGGTTTACCCCCACGGCGTCATAATGGCCAGGCCCCCCCCACCCACGACCATCCCGACAGCGGGATGCCAAAGGCGGGAAAGCACATCAGAGCAGCGTCGAAATCAGCCATTCACAACCATTCTTCACTCACGTCTGTTCATTGCACGCTTGCTCGCCACCTCCACATTCATGTCTCTCCTTCCTAACGCCTGCTTCACACCATCCATCCACCCAAACTTTGGTCTACCTTAAGGCCTGCGACCACTCGCCTCCGCATTCATCACCCTTTTCACCAATCTCCCTTCATCCCTCCTCTCCATGTGCCCGAACCATCTCAGTACACGCAAATCCACTCTGTTCTCCAACTTTTTCACCATCCC
>SDVV010005828.1:0-18905 GCA_016164225.1 Gammarus roeselii | reverse complement strand
TGATTAAGCGTTGCAAGTTGCACGGGTGGCTCAAGACGGCTCGTCGTGATTAAGCGTTGCAAGTCGCACGGGTGGCTCAAGACGGCTCGTCGTGATTAAGCGTTGCAAGTTGCACGGGTGGCTCAAGAAGGCTCGTCGTGATTAAGCGTTGCAAGTCGCACGGGTGGCTCAAGACGGCTCGTCGTGATTAAGCGTTGCAAGTTGCACGGGTGGCTCAAGAAGGCTCGTCGGGCTGCTGCGAGTGCATCACAATCTACAAGTAAGTGTTTCACGCTGATTGTCACTTGGTGGCAACTGGGGCATGGTGGTGCGTTTGGTCCAATGTCTACTTCCATTAGGTGGTTGTGAGTGATGTGAGTGATGTTATACGTGAATGGAAACCAGTCTCGGTAATGAATGGAGATGAGTTGTTCTTGCTGGGTAGACACTCGCTTAGAGAGGGAATCTGCGCGTTCGTTTCCTTTTATTCCCACGTGTCCAGGGATCCAGCAGAACACGACCGCCTGGCCCGCCTCGGACATCGTGAATAGGTCGTGTTCCTTTTTTTAAGGGCAGGCTGATCAAAGTGCAGAGTTTTCAGCTGGTTGAGAATACTCAGACTGTGAAAATATAACACTTTCGGGGAGGCGGTCGCTTTTTGTAATGGAAATGGCCAGTTCGAGCGCGTGTAGCTCTGCAGAAAACATTGATGCCTCTTGGGGTAGTGTGGCCAAACGCGAGTTCCCTTCGCCTAGGGCAGCAGCTCCCACTCCGTCGATGTTTTGGAGCCGTCACTATATAAATGGCTGTGCTCAGAGTACTCTTCATCGAGTAGTCATGAGAATTATCGGCGGTACGTGTTGGTTTTTGGTTGTTGCTTTGGGGTACGTTTGCAAATCTAGGCTTACCAATAGTGGGCTGATCATCCACGTTGCTGTGTTGATTTGAAGAATTCGGTAGGAGGATGAAGGCTTGATTACTTTGCGACAGATGTTCAGCGAGGTCAGTACGTTGTCCACGCGTCGAGAAAAGGGTGGGCAAGTTTTCTTCTTAGCCCCAAAGAGGCGTTTATCAAGAATGTTGGTGACGTCACTGAGTGCTGGGCTATTGATGAAGCTCCTTGTCTTAAAATAGTACTGTAGTGAGAGTTTGTCTCTCCGGAGCGGAAGAGGAAGCTCGTTAGCAAGCACGTTCAGGGATTCGATGGGTGGGGAGCGGAACGCACCGGTTGTGATACGCAGGGCGTTATTTACTATGACGGAGAGAGGTTCAAGAGTGTTTTTTTCTGCTGAACCGCAAACACTTGCTCCATAGTCCATGCGAGAGCGCATTAATGTTCTGAAAAAACGTCATGCCGGTGTCCATTACGGCTCCGAATTTGAAGGATGTTTCAGAGAGGATAAGTTCGGTTGCTGTTTTGTAGCGAGTCTCCAGGGCTGCAATATGAGGTCGCCATGTGAGTTTGTGGTCCCACACAAGACCGAGGAATTTTATTGATTCCCCGTATACCAGCGGGGTGTTGTTAAGCGTTAGGGCTGGTTTTAGGTGTAAGCCGGACACTGGAGTAAAGTGCATGCTTTTCGTTTTGGAGGACGAAAATCGGAATCCGTTTAAGTAGGCCCAGTTCCCGACTAGGTTCAGACATTTCTGGAGATCCTGTTGAATTGTTAAGAGGCAAGGGTGCCTGTAGCTTATTTGTAAGTCGACCACGTAAAGCGATGGAGGCAATCTTCCGTCGCGCGGGAGAATGTCTGCTATCTGGCCGATTTTGAGTATAAAAGGAGTGACACTGAGGACGCTTCCTTGGGGGACTCCCATTTCTTGCGGTGCGGATAGGATGGTGTGACAGGGTGTGGCCGACCTTAACCCTGAAGGTGCAATTTTGCAGGAATTAGTGGAAATAACGTGGTAAGTGGCTTCTTAGCCCTTTGCGATGGAGATCCTTCATGATGTCATATTTCCAGGTAATAACGTATGTTTTTTCCACGTCGAAAAAAATGGAAACCACGTGTCCCCCTCGAACAAACGCCTGTCTAATGTCAGATTCCAACCTTACAAGGGGGTCCGTCGTAGAGTGGCGCTTGCGGTCGCCCCACTGGATGTTGTTTAGGCCTGCATGCATATCAGGGTAGTCGACAAGGCGCGTGTTCATAATTCTTTCATGGTCTTGCTGAGGACGCTGGTAAGAGCGATGGGGCGATAGTTATGTGGGTCACCGTTGAATTTCCCGGGTTTGGGTATTGGGATAATTATAGATTCCCGCAATTGATCGGGAAAAAATGAGTTTGAATACAGAGTGTTGAACACTTCTAATAAGTGCTCACGGGCGCCATCTGGGAGATTTTTGATCATGTTGATGTGTACCCGGTCTGGCCCAGGTAAAGTTTCACGTGTATGGTCTAGAGCGCTCTGTAATTCGTGGAGGGAGAAAGGATTTGTTGTAGGCCTCTTCATTTCTAGAAGTAAAGTCAAGATGTTTACTTTCTCGCAAGTCCTTCTCCCGTAGGAGAGCAGCCGTGTAGTTTGTTGATTGAGAAATCTGGCTAAACGTCTGAGCTAGTACGGGCGCTTCAAACTTCTCATCATGGAGTCATCGTTATACTTCGAATCCTCTGTGATAGAAATAACCTTTCAAATCTTCGACATGCTAGCGCTATAATTTGATAAGAAAACAAATCAACTTTCTTGCAGTAATATTTCACATTCATAATTGGAACCGCAATGGTCGTAGTCATTGCTTCTTAATTCTCCACTTCTGATACTTTACAGATTCAACGGTCCAAGTTTCAGACTTGGTTGATTAGATTGATCCCATATATCGTAAGACTTGATTTCACGTTGAACTATAACAACTGTAACATCTTCCGAACTCGGCATCGTTGGGCTTTGCCGTGTGCTTCAAAACTGAATGTTCAATTTAATTGAACTTTTCTTGATGGCAGGATTTGCAAGATACTAGGCGGGAGTTTCCGGAGTCGACAAATGAGCCATCGCGCCTGTAAGTCTGCCAATGGGTATCTGCTGCACGCACCATCTGCATCTGGAGCTTGGCGGCCACGGGTGACCTGCGCGATGGTTGGACAGTGGACTCGTTAAACCAGCCGAGCTACTGATGTTGGCAATGAGTCATTAGGGCGGGGGCGTTTACTTGTATAAATTGATAGCGCGGAGTTACATGGTTGTTGACTACTGATAAAATGTGAGTTGAATACGGCGAAGGAAATAAAACTACTGCAAGCTCACGCCACGAAACTTCTGATGGAAATGTTGGTCGTTGGATCCTAGTCATAATCTGGAGTGGATTTATTCGGATTTCTCGTCGCGTCCTTTGATGAATAAGATAGACGAGAAATAGATATTCAGTTTTTGTTGTCGCAAACTTGAGCCCGTTTAAACAGTGCCATGGTCCTCTCACTATTGCTGTACATACAGCATACATGAAAATGTATTGTTAAGCCCACTGAGTTTTGATTCGTCAAATTTATGATGTATGTATTAAAATCATTTTTAAAGACATAGTCAAATGATCCAGCAGTTTCTTGGATTTGATTGCTTCAAGGTTTTAAGGATTTAAAGTTTATTCCGGTATAATGACATGCTGACAAGATAACAGAAATCAGAATACACAAATGATACGTACACGCACTACCAAGTCTTCGTCAGCCTGAGCTGTTGTGAAGACAACATTTGCTACTTAAATTAATTTAATATTAACTTATAACTAAGGTTGAGGAGTAAGAACCAACTGATGGACATGTTGAAAGACATTCTCTATTCTTCGCTTGTTAAGAAGGCGAGACAGATAAAAGCGTAGCATTGAACCATTGATTTCAGATAAACAAGCAAAGTAAGTCTGGTCACCGACGTTTTCTTTATCATGACTATTCACTGTTTTGCCTGACATTTATTAAAGAAATTGAGAGTAGGAAATGTCCGGCATGAGGTTGTCTATTACATTACTCACACACTGATTGCCGCACGATGACACCAATTTGAAACTAACTGCATGGTTAGCATGACATGTTAACGCATGCGCACGAAAAAAATCAATGTCATAATCTCATGGTATAATAAATGAACGGATTTCTACATGAACAAGATAATTGGGAATTTGAGCATATGAAGCGTGAAAGAAATTAGAATGAAGATATCTATGAAAGTATGATTAATGATACTGATGAACCGTAAATAGTTGACACGGCAAGTTGAATAGCGGAAGTAAATTACTACAATTCAAGAATTTCATACGTTCAAGTTCAAACTGGTTTAATTTTAGTTAACGTTTGAAGGTAGCTGTGCTTCGACCCGTCCTTATAGATACGGTAATCGAATGCCAGGTTTTAGCAGCTCTGTATTGTTATAACGATCATGCATAGGACTATTTCTAATTAAAAAAGTCAATTGCTTATATCTTGAGACGAGGAACTACTCTCAAAACTCGTCAAAATGTCCCTAAGCAGTTTTCTAGATCATTAATATTATGGTACTGAATTGTCAAACTTTTGAGGTGTCAATTTTTGTGGTAGATTTCGACTTGCTTCAGTTGCTGTCATTAAGTAGACCATATTGCACATACTTCAAGGTCAGGAATTAGCTGATTTTTATTATATTCTTCTTCAGAAGTAGTTCCTGTTACCGAATTGTTTTTCAACAAACTAGGATAGCCATTTTTGTTCTCAGGTTTCCGAGGCTGTGGATGTAACTGCATCGAATTGATCGACAAACTTTTGATGGAGCTCAGCTTGAATTAAATCTTAGACGATTTGGGGGGGGGAGCAAGTGTTTACTGTGGCTCAGGACAAGAAAAGTCGCTGCTGACCCACCTCTCACCCTCGATCCAGTTGCTGACCACTTCTCGCCCTCGATCCAGTTGCTGACCACTTTTCGCCCTCGATCCAGTTGCTGATTACTTCACACCCTTGATCCAGTTGTTGATCACTTCTCACCCTCGATCCAGTTGCTGACCACTTCTCACCCTTGATCCAGTTGTTGATCACTTCTCACCCTCGATCCAGTCGCTGACCACTTCTCACCCTCGATCCAGTTGCTGAGCACTTCTCACCCTTGATCCAGTAGGTGACCACTTCTCACCCTCGATCCAGTAGGTGACCACTTCTCACCCTCGATCCAGTTGCAGCCTGTTAATGGCAACCTATAATACGGTACACCTTGGGTCGTAGGAGACGTTCGTCACTTGACAACCTAAGGACTCGCAGATAAATTTTTGGTATTGCAAAAAGACCTGCGTTAGGGTCGACCGTGAGGTGGTGCGTTTGTATGGAGTAGTCGCAAATTAGTGTCTTGCCTATCCAGAGCCAAGTTGACTGCTGAACACGGGCAGCGTGGGTAGCAAAGTGAGGGATTGGCTCTCAGGAAGTGGGACTAGAACAAGTTGCATCAGGTCTCTGCTTGTATCATCTTAACATGGATGGAGAGGCGAGTGCGTTGGGTCGAGATTTCAAGTTGTTCAGAGTATATGGGCGGACTTGGCAGTAGATTCAAGTTTTGTTAGAGCCATGGTGGCAGATTCGGAGTAGTTGTGTAGGCTGGTGTGTGAGCGCGTGGGAAGAATGCGAGGAGCGTTATGCCGTCGGCCAGCTCGGTTCTGGGGATTCAGTCATGCCTCTGTATCTGTGTTTTTTATGTGTACGGAAACATTCAACCCAAGCATTAATCAACTCCAAACACCGCATGAAGAGTCCAGAACCCCACCGACTCTGCCATCCAACTCCTGGTTGCTTTGGAGTGGATGGATGATTATTCATTTTATAGGTCATTATCACTTAATTTTAGTATTTTAGTATTTCTTATTTCGTGGGCTCTATTATTTATCTGTGCCTTTTTGTCATGATGATCAATTTTGGATAGGTTATATAATTTATGTAACGTTAGACGCTCGCAGGGGCACCAAGTGGACTATGCGTTGTGTTAGTTAGTCTAGTCCAACCAACGGTGGGAGAATTTGCGCTCTCCCGAGCGCCTAATAAATGTTCGAGCACAGCTAGACGTTTTGATGGCTAAATTGTGAAATAATGTTGATGTTGATCTTAGAGAGTTGAAGTCTTGAATGACACTGTGCGTGAAGGGGACGAGGCGATTTGAGGCAGTTTGAGGCGAGTGGAGACGAGTCGACTGGCGAAGCGACGAGTCGAGACGAACCGAGGCTGGTTGAGACTATGTGACCCGGGAATGGGGGGTACTCGTGGGACCCGCGGGACTCGGAGGAACCCGGGTATTTCGGAAAACCGGGGGACTTAGAAGACCAGGAGGACTTGGGGGACCCACTTGGACCTTCCGGGGCTCTTTGGGACACCCTTGAGACCGTTTGAGACCCCCTTAAGAAACTTTGGGACCGCGTGAGGCCCCTCTGAACCCCTGGACCCTTGCTTCCCTCTCCCCACGCTGTAAAACCCATACACAGAAAAATGTACATATGTGAAAGGCTTGAATAGAACAATTATTATTTACAGTCCGCGGATTAGTGACACAGAGGGCGAGGGTCGCGTCATGACTGGTCGAGGTGCGTCGAGATCAGTCGAAACATGTTGAGGGGGGTCGAGTTGGTCGTGACCAGCAGAGATTGGCTGAAATTATTCAAAACAAGCAGAGATGGGCTGAGACGTGGGGTCACGGGGGACCCGGGGAGCTCGGCAAGACACGGGGAACTTGGGTTACCCTCCGGGATTCATCGGGCTCTTTTAGGACCCAAGGGACCTATGCCCCTTTCTTACCCTAACCCGTTATACAATAAGTGCGAAAGCAATAATCTGAGCATTTTTTCTGCCGATGACAAACCTGCCCTTACTTTCTTGTTTACGATCCGCAATTTTGTCATGCATAATAGTGCTGGTGTATTTATGCGGGAGTTCCCGTAGGTGATTTTGTGTATAGGTGTTTTCTCTTCAGTCTGTGCTGGCTCGCGCGTGCACGGACCATATGTATTTTCTGGGGTTGACCTGGACTGCGTAGCTATAAGCCTTGTGACGCATTGCGGTTGGGGTTGATCTAATCCGTAAAGCCATAGACCTTGTACCAATTTCGACGATACTATCTGTGCGCACTGGTGCGCGTGCATGATACTCTTGGAGTTCTGAGTGGTTGGAGGCAGGGATTCGTTTCGTCTTAGTCTTCATCTTTTGTGAATGAATTATACCTTTACTAAACTAGACCGCGTAGCTGTAAACATTGTGTTGCGTTGCTGTTGGAGCTGACTTCGTCCGTGAAACCGTAAACCTTGACTAGTCTCAAGAATGAGACCTGTGCACACTAGCGTGCATACATATTCCTCTTAAAGTTCTAAATGATTGGAAGCGGAGATCCGTTTCGTCTAGGAGTTTTCCTTGTGCGCACCAGCGTGCGTCTAACATTGCTAAAATGTTCAAAATTTTATAACTTTGACAGCGTTGTTTTTTTTTCTCGCACGCTGAGGCGTGCGAGCCTACTGGTATCCATGTTCATCGAGTCCTACGGGGGAGCCTATTATGACTCGCGTTGAGGCTCTGGTGGAAACATGAGCCAAATCAGATCCTCGGGCTCTTTTGAGACCCAGGACACCTCTGTCAACCCACTTCCACTCTAAAATGCTTAAGTGTATTTTTTTGTTATTACAGCCGCATGATTACTAGCGCAGAAGGGAGAGCCACGTCGAGGCTGGTCGAGGTGCGCCCGACTGATCTCGAGGTGCGTCGAGATCAGTCGGAACATGATGAGGCGAGTCGAGTTGGTCGCGACGAGCCGAGACTGGCCGAAATTATTCGAGACAAGCAGAGATGAGTTGAGACGAGGGGTCTCGAGGGACCCGGGGAGCTCGGGAAGACCCGGGGGACTTGGGTTACCCTCCGGGATTCGTCGGGCTCTATTGGGACCCAAAGGACCTCTGCTCCCCCACCATATCCCCTTAAACAATTAGTGCGAAATCAATATTCCGAGCAATTTTCGAGACCATGACGAGCCTGCCCTTACTTTTTTCTTCACGATCCACAATTTTGTCATGTATAATAATGCTAGTGAATTTGTGTGGGAGTTTCTAATTGTGATTTTGTGAATAGGTGTGTTTTCTTCAGTCTGTGCTCGCTCGCGCGTGCACGGACCATATGTAGTTTATGGGGTTGACCTGGACTGCGTAGCTATAAACCTTGCGACGCGTTGCCGTTGGAGTTGATCTAATCCGTGAAGCCATAGACCTTGTATTTCGACGATGCGCAATGGCGCGCGTGCATATTACTCATGGAGTTTTGAGTATTTGGAGGCGGGGATTCGTTTAGTCTTAGTCTTCATCTTACCTGGATAACTAAATTGTACCTAAATATAACTAGACCGCGTAGCTGTAAACATTGTGTTGCGTTGCTGTTGGAGCTGACTTCGTCCTTGTAGCCGTAAACCTTGTACCAGTCCCAACGATGATACCTGTGCGCACTAGCGTGGGAACATATTGCTCTTGAAGTTCTAAATGATTGGAGGCGTGGAATCGTTCCGTCTGAGTCTTACCTGATTAAATGAAGTGTACTGTGGTCAGCCTGGACCTCGTGGCGATCTAGGAGTAGCTATAAGTACTGCGAATGACGGATTTTGTCCGGTCTACGGGAATTTGCAGATAAGATTTCACCGGGGTAGGGCGCGATGCATGCAACCTTGACTCAACCGGACCGTACGGGGGTTAGCGCAGAAACGGGGTGGGCGGGAGAGGAGGGTACCGGAACTGGTTTGACGCGGAAGAAGCGGCCAGACAGGGGGAGGGGGGGGGATCGGAAGGGGGGGGGGGCGGATGGGGGAACGGCGGGATGGAAGCAGGCTTGCGGCCTTGATTGGCACGGTGAATGTTATGAACATTTTAATTTTTAGTCTATTTATGAACTTCATTGTATTTATATATATGTTTTTTTCTTCTTTAGATGTTTGTAGTGGAGTACAATTGGTCACTAACTGTTGCTCGTTATATATATTTATTCGGTTCTGGTAGGATTAGTGTTATGCCAAATTTTCTGGAGGGGGGATTGATGCGGTAGAGAATCCACCCTAGGTAGAAGTTGGATGTGCTCCTGGAAGATTATGTGAGTTTGCTCCTACCTGTTCCTTGTCTTATAAATTTGTTTATGGGTCACGTTTGCTACGTTGTGAGTGTATATATCGTTATATATTAATGTATGGATTATGATTCTATATTTTTTATGTGGACATATACGTGTGTTTTCTTATCTAGTTGTGGTATAATTGACACAATCGATGCTTGATTGGTGGGTTCGTAACGGTGGGGGCTTGGGATTTTTTTATATGGTTTGTTCATTTACCACTAAATATTCTTTTATATGATTAGTGTGGTAGGCATGTCTTGTAACTCAATTTGCATCCTTAGTGTGCGAACGGCCCTGTTTGTACCAGCCTGAAGGTAGGATTGCAGGCAAGGTTCTGTGTTTCCCATCTATTTATTTCATATGTATATATTATCTCTAGGAATAGAATGGATTATTAGTATGATTATTGGCGAGTTTAGGTATGTAGTGTGGGATGATGCAGCACCTACGGTCGAGAATCTATCTACCCCATATTGCATTCCCCAGTTTTGAAACATTTATATCAGTGTTCCATTGACGCGGTTTTCCAATAGCGAAAATACCTGAACGATATGGATTTAGTGTAAATTAAAATATTATGTTATGTATACTTAGTAATGATCGATTGATTTAAGTTGAATTTGTATTGTTTCGGAATTTCGATCAGTTAACTCATCCAGTTTTAGGCATTTTAGCGTATTTTAGGCTTGAAACATCCACATTATTTCAGGCATAAGGGGTCGGTTGTTGCATTATTGTGGTAGTTTTACATGTATATATGCCACATCTGTTTCGATTTACCCGTAGTTACTTTAGTTAAAGTGTTCATTTATCCCTGTATTGGATTGAAGTTGAGGCTAATTTCATTAGATTTTTGTATGTACTATACCGTATTTACTATAGATTTCAGTTACGTCGCCTGCATGTCTTGGTATCTTATTCACATTTCTTGTTTGTTTGGTTAAATGAAAGTTCATTCTCATTCATCACGTTTTTAATGTATGTTTTTGGGTATGGTAGAGAATTTATCTTTTTGCTTTGTTTTATCTCGTGAGATTCAGTATAGGTCATTCAGTTTTGTAGGTTCTCTGTTGAATTTCCATCTTCAATGCAATCTGTTGGTTATTTATACAGTTTAGGATATATTACGTATGTATCTACATTACAGAACATTATTTCAGGCCTAATTTAGTTACATATTGTTCATTTTTAATGTTTTATATATCTTCTTTCATCCTTATACAATATTTGACGTAGTTATTATAGATATAGAACAGACGATTTGTTACAAATTTGGTCTTGCTGTTAGGGTATTGTACATTTATTGTACGACTTTTCTTCAATATTTAGGAGGCGTTAGAGAGTACCCTAGGCAAAAGCTCATTCTGTTTATGCTTGTTTGTGTAAATGGACCGATTCATTAGGATGGATACCATAATGTAGTACAATTTTTATGTGAATTATAGCAGAGTAGAGAACCTTATTTAGCTATTTTATATATGTTCCTGATGTTATGTTTGTTTTTTCCACGAGAATCATAGGAATGTATGTTTAGGAGGTGTAACTCCGTACTGCATCTTTGTGGAATTTTTGTCATTGATCCCTAGCAAATGTGTAGTTTAACGTTTAGATGATAATTTACTGGATCGATGGGTCCTAGTGATGAGGTGGTTTATACTCTTTGTCGTCATTTTGGACTTCATCCATGTTCAACGTGAATTATGTACGTTCTTGTAGACGTCGATCTTGAGTTTCATGGGCTTGTAGCGTTATACTTAAGTCATCAGGAAACAGAACCCAAGCTTTTTATGGCCACATACTCTCTGAGACTCATTCTTGACCACTGTACATGTGTCTAGATTTTGGTTATGTCCAAGATGTATCTTTGTTCGAGGCTGTTTAGAGACGATGGGTTAACAGATGCGAGGTACGTCTGTGGCATCGCATCAGGACTGTAAGTTACCTCTAAATTTGTTATATATCAGCGGTAGATTGCTGAGAAGTGACCTAGTAAAGCATTATAGAGTTAATTTTTATGACACAGTAGGCTTGGATTTGTACTCCCAGAGGCATAGCATCAGTTAGGTCTAGGAATTTATTATAGATTTGAATGGTATGATGGTATAAAATAACATTTCTCACATTAACTCAGCGTTAAATGTCAGTTATTTTTGGTATGGTTGTTATGTTAGTATACGATCTTAGTCATGAACCAGATCATGTTGGATATTGGAGTAGGATTCATCATCTGGATGCGGTAGGATACACCGTATATAATAGTTAATCGTTGTTGCTTAGGGTAGAGTAGAAAATCTTATTTATCTTTTTTTTTAGATGTTGGTGTATATTTTGATTTGATATCATAGGAATATATCAGTATTCGATATAAATTTGCCTAATTTCATGGGATGTTGGGTATGAAATACGTTTATTTGGATGAAATGATTCAAAAATTTGGTGTGTTTCCCCTCTCGACATTGGATTTGGGTCCGGTTCCATATTACCATGGAGAAGTATTCTACCGGATTGTGTTGAGTGTTAGTGTTGAAATTTCTTCAATAATTGAATGTACATCTCAATTATGTTATCCAATCGCAGGTCTTTGTTACATGCTCATTCCTGCAAGTCTTACTTGTATAAATGTTTGTATTTCGTTTGCAGTTTAGCCACTTAGAAGTTATTGATTAATTCAGTGAGTGTTACGAATGTTAAAGCGTAAGCAAGATTTATGTACGGTTTTACTGTTGGATTATGATATTTTTGTAGTGTTGGACGTTCTGCTCCTAACATTTTCGTTTATTATATCAAATATTGAATAAATTCACTCAAACAATTTTTTTTCATACTGATCTGCATTGTAAGGTCCGCAATCCTCAAGATCTAGGATATAAATCATGTCTAAGGTACATAATTAGCAAAATATATATCAATGTACGATAACATAGATCAAATATTGATGAATGCAAAATGGGTTACCATACAATGACGAATACATTAATACCTAGGCAACTTAACCTATTCTATCCAATAGATATGTATTTTTAATAAAGTTGGATGCTCATGTATGATATTGATATGTATGAATCTCTCCACTAGGGCTGTATATTTTTCATATCAAAAGCAGTTGATTACATTCTTCTCCAATTTAATCCAGCATAAAACCTTCTGCAGATGTTTGGATTCCAGAATTTATCGATAGCTCTGTTACATGTTCGGATGAGACTCAGCAGGTAGGATCCAAGAGAACTAATGCACTTCAATCTGTTACATTTTTTATTGCGGGTCAGTTATACGCGATGTTAGGTTCAAAGATCTAGTCATTCTAACCAATAATTATATATTTTCATTCAAGTTTGATGGATATGTATGATATTTAGTCATTATTTTGCGCGGTGTACATATCAAATCCCTCCCACACGGCTCTATTTTTCGTAGTTTTTCTTCTAATGTCACACACCAGGTACACACATTCACACTTTGTACGCATATATCCAGGACCGGGAACGGTATAATGACGTCGTATACAGGGATAGTTACCGATACAATAAAGACACACACACACACACACATTTTGATTGCATAAACAGGATCGGTTAACATCTGAGGCACTTCAACTCTGAAATTTGTTTTTTTTCATTAGAACAAAATCCCTTGTTATTGTTACAAGATATTTATTGTGAACCACCTTCACGTCGTGATAGGTGAAAAGAACTATGCATCTTAACCTATCCTATCCTTTTCTATCCAGGAATTATATAGTATCGATCGAGTTTTAGTGCATAAATTTGTTACTTTTTTATCGATTTATGATATATTCATTTTCATCCTCTCCACTTGGGTCTACATTTTGATCCAGCCTATTCACACCCATCAAAACCTAACATAACCTAACTTTATGTATGGAGTTCAGTCATTGCTATATACATATGAAGCCCTCCAAACGACTCTAAATAATACTTTAAAATATGTGCCATCTATTTTGTTATCACTCTCATCCCATATAAGTTATCAGAGAGGACCCATTTTCAATCTTAGATGGTTTGAATGTTACGGGTAACTCATATTATTTTGATTTTGACACAATTCTACGTCACTTTAACATATTATTCACACCCATCATAACCTGACCTAACTTTACGTACGGTATTCAGTCAATGATATATACATATGATCACCTCCATACAACTCTAAACATCACTTTACCATACATGTTACTTATTTCGTTGTCACTCGCGAGTCATATATGTTACCAGAGAATCCCCCATTTTCAAACTTGGATGGATTGAATGCTACATATATTTCAAATCTGTATTCAGTTTCATACAAACGTACACATACTCTCACACCATGTTTTTCTTAATTTACTTCAAATTTTCCGCTTAACTCTACAACCCTTGACAGTTTGCATCTCTGAATTTTCATTTTTCTCTTGCCTGTATTTTTTCTTATCCTTAACGATGACTTCGTTTCAAGATCTGATCGGACGCTGATTTATATCATACCATTCTGTAACACATCTAGATCATTTACCTCGAGCTAGGTTTTCTGGCATCATTTTAACCCTTGAAACAAATTTTTCCTACTGATTTCCGAAGATTCGATGTTACCTCCGACTGTCACAATGTTCACAATTCATTACTTAACTTTCGAGATTATGATAATACAAACATTTCATTGGAACATAAATAGCTTTTTATTAGTATTTATTAGCATTATTTACAGACCTTGCTGCCATCATCAATATCATATACCTGGTTTTTATATTTAAACAGCATTGTTCGTCATCCAACAGTACTTTTCATCACTATATTTCAGTATACTCTCAAAATCCATGTTATACTCCATCATATCTTTGATACGGATACCGAAGGCTATTCCGTTCCCGCGTGTCAATAAGTGTATAACTTCTTCTTCTTGAACTTAATTATTCAAATCTTTTCCAATTTAAAGTCATTCTGAGATTCATCATTGAGAAATTTTGCATACGTTTCACTTTCTTTTCTGTTCTTAGGTATAATCTGGTGTCCACTACCTCAGCTGTATCACAATCATGATGAAGATTTTACCCTTGGATCATATAAATTATCGAGTTATGCTTCTCTTATCCACTCCCCCTCCTAAACTTACTTACATACGAATGTAACGCGTCCACATTAGTTTCCCAAAGCAGACTTCCTTTTTCCTGCATACATTTATGAATGATATCTCCCACTCTTTTGATTCTTGTTTCTCCATTCTGAGATAACTGTTATTTTCCACACTAGTCAATATTTAATCGAACCGACTCATATCATCTTCAGAGATTTCTTCTTCCAGCACTTGTAAACAAAATTTTGAGATATGAATGTTCATTTTCTGTTTATTCTATGACGAAACGTGTGTCTCCGCTTGTTCTCAACGTATCACTGTCTCCATTTTGATTGCCAGCTAGCTACTATAAGTTGATTACATGTGGTTTTTTGCATAACATTTGGCCTAACATTTCTCACCTAGGTCATCAACTGTGTATATGTAGAGGGCTGAGTACGTATGTGAATGTGAATATTCAAGCGTATGTACGTGTTACATACGATAAAAATATATAACACAAATTTAATATTCAACATTTCAATGAAATTTAAAATTTTCGAGGGATGACAGAGCCAAGTCTGTATTTTGCAGTGATAACTTGGCAATTTAAGTAAGGTGACATCTCTCGAAAATGTTAAATTTCATTGAAATTTTGAGTATTAAATTTGTGTTACATAATTTCATTAGATTTTTGCATGTACCTTACCGTATTTACTATAGGTTTCAGTTACGTCGCCTGCATGTCTTGGTATCTTATTCACATTTCTTGTTTGTTTGGTTAAATGATAGTTCATTCTCATTCATCACGTTTGTAATGTATGTTTCTGGGTATGGTAGAGAATTAATCTTCTTGCTTTGTTTCATCTCGTGAGATTCAGTATAGGTCATTCAGTTTTGTAGGTTCTCTGTTGAATTTCCATCTTCAATGCAATCTGTTGGTTATTCATACAATTTAGGATATATTACGTATGAATCTACATTATAGAACACTATTTCAGGTCTAATTTAGTTACATATTGCTCATTTATAGTGTTTTATCTATCTTCTTTCATCCTGGTACAGTATTTGACGTAGTTATTATAGATATAGAACAGACGATTTGTTACAAATTTGGTCTTGCTGTTAGGGTATTGTAGATTATTTGTACGACTTTTCTTCAATATTTAGGAGGAGTTAGAGAGTACCCTAGGCAAAAGCTCATTCTGTTTATGTTTGTTTGTGTAAATGGACCGATTTATTAGGACGGATACCATAATGTAGTACAATTTTTATGTGAATTATAGCAGAGTAGAGAACCTTATTTAGCTATTTTATATATGTTCCTGATGTTATGTTTGTTTTTTCCACGAGAATCATAGGACTGTATGTTTAAGATGTGTAACTCCGTACTGCATCTTTGTAGAATTTTCGTCATTGATCCCTAGCAAATGTGAAGTTTAACGTTTAGATGATAATTTACTGTATCGATATGTCCTAGTCTAGAGGTGGTTGATACTCTTTGGTTGTTATTTTGGACTTCATCCATGTTCAACGTGAATTATGTTCGTTCTTGTCGACGTCGATCTTGAGTTTCATGGGTTTGTAGCGTTTTACTTAAGTCATCAGTAAACAGAACCCAAGCTTTTTATGGCCACACACTCTCTGACTCATTCCTGACCACTGTACATGTGTCTAGATTTTGGTTATGTCCAGGTTGTATCTTTGTTCGAGGCTGTTCAGAGACGATGGGTTAACAGATACGAGGTACGTCTGTGGCATCGTATCATGACTAAGTTACCTCTAAATTTGTTATATATCAATGGTAGATTGCTGAGAAGTGACCTAGTAAAGCATTATAGAAATCATTTCTATGATACAGTAGGCTTGGATTTGTACTCCCAGAGGCACAGCATCAGTTAGGTCTAGGAACTTAGTTAACTAAAGTAACTAAAGTAACTACGGGTATATCGTAACAGATATGTCATATATACATATAAAACTACCACAATAATGCAACAACCGACCCCTTATGCCTGAAATAATGTGGATGCTTCAAGCCTAAAATGCCCAAAACTGTATGAGTTAACTGATCAAAATTCCGAAACAATACAAATTCAACTTAAATCAATCGATCATTACTAAGTATACATAACATAATATTTTAATTTACACTAAATCCATATTGTTCAGGTATTTTCGCTTTTGGTAAACCGCGTCAATGGAACACTGATATAAATGTTTCAAAACTGGGGAATGCAATATGGGGTAGATAGATTCTCGACCGTAGGTGCTGCATCATCCCACACTACATACCTAAACTCGTCAATAATCATACTAATAATCCATACTATTATTATAGATAATATATACATATGAAATAAATAGATGGGAAACAAAGAACCTTGCCTGCAATCCTACCTTCAGGCTGGTACAAACATGGCCGTTCGCACACTAAGGCTGCAAATTGAGTTACAAGACATGCCTACCACACTAATCATATAAAAAAATATTTAGTGATAAATGAACAAACCATATAAAAAAATCCCAACCCCCCACCGCTACGAACCCACCAATCAAGCATCGATTGTGTCAATTATACCACAACTAGATAAGAAAACACACGTATATGTCCACATAAAAAATATCGAATTATAATCCATACATAAATATATAACGATATATACACTCACAACGTAGCAAACGTGACACAGAAACCAATTTATAAGACAAGGAACAGGTAAGAGCAAACTCACATAATCTTCCAGGAGCACATCCAACTTTCTACCTAGGGGGATTCTCTACCGCATCAATCCCCCCTCCAGAAAATTTGACATAACACTAATCCTACCAGAATCGAATAAATATATATAACGAGCAACAGTTAGTGACCAATTATACTCCACTACAACATCTAAAGAAGAAAAAACATATATATAAATACAATGAAGTTCATAAATACACTAAAAGTTAAAATGTTCATAACATTAACCTTGCCAATCAAGGCCGCAAGCCTGCTTCCATCCCGCCGTTCCCTCTTCCCCCCCCCCCTTCCGGCCTCTCCCCCCTCCCCCCGTCTTGCCGCTTCTTCCGCGTCAAACCAGTTCCGGTACCCTCCTCTCCCGCCCACCCCGTTTCTGCGCTATCCCCCGTACGGACCGGTTGAGTCAAGGTTGCATGCATCGCGCCCTACCCCTGCGAAATGTTATGTGCAAATTCCCGTAGACCGGACAAAATCCGTCATTCGCAGTACTTATAGCTACTTCTAGGTCGGTTTGCGTTGCTGTCGGAGCTGACTTTGTCCGTGTAGCCATGAACCTTGTACTAGTCTCGACGATGATACCTGTACGCACTAGCGTGGGTACATATTACCCCCTGAAGTTTTAAATGATTGGAAGCGGAGGTCCGTTTCATCTAAGCGTTTTTCTTTTGTGCACCAGCGTGTGTCTGACATTGCTAAAATTGTCAATTTTTTCCCTCCTTAAAAGCGTTTTTTTTTCACGCACATAAAGGCGTGCGAGCCTACTGGAATCCATGATCATCCAGCCTATTATGACTTGTTTTGAGGCTCTGGTGGAACTGAGGATCAAATCAAATCCTGGTTGCGAATAATAAAAACCCACCGCCCTACGGGGAAGTCTGCATTAACTTCGCGTTGGGACTCCGGTGGAACATAGAAGCAAATAATAAATAAATAACTAAAAAAAAAATCCAACTATTACTTGACGGTTCATTTATCTCGGTCTCTCCGCGATATTGATGGCATATTCTCTCTAGTTGCAACACTCCTGTGGAGATGCACCCCATAATCTAATGAACTACCACATGTTGGGAAGAATTGTTCGAGAGATGCTGAAAGTTTCCGGAAGAAGGTTCATGCCATTGAAATTGAAGTGTTGATCAAAGTTTGCACTTCGCACTTTGAAAGTTGCATCAAAGTTAGACCCAAAATTTCGTGTTTGAATTTGCAGTAAGGATATCGCAGACTTTCAGTTGGCGATTGGTTTAAATTTTATCTTGTTGCCAAACTCGGGCATGTGCACTATCGAGTGCAACAACTCGTGCTATGCAGGGAATTGACCAGTAAGAAAACACTGTATGCAGCAAAGGTCGCATAGAGATGACACGAAATCTCCTGAAGATGCCGAGTAGAAAAATTTGGTAGATTATTTGCACATATCGGAGGTAAATCTTATTCACTTCTCTCAATGATCAATTTTGCCGCCTGTTCATAGTCCATCCCTCTCGGTCAGTGATCAATTGTGCAGCCTGTTCATAGTCCATCCCTCTCGGTCAGTGACAAATTGTGCAGCCTGTTCATAGTCCATCCCTCTCGGTCAGTGATGATTTATGCAGCCTGTTCATAGTCCCTTACTCTAGGTCAGTGATCAATTGTGCAGCCTGTTCATAGTGCATCCTTCTTGGTCAGTGATAAATTGTGCAGCCTGTTCATACTCCATCCCTCTCGGTCAGTGATAAATTGTGCAGCTTGTTCATAGTCCACCCTTCTTGGTCAGTGTTAATGAGTGCAGCCTGTTCATAGTCCATCCCTCTCGGTCAGTGATAAATTGTGCAGCTTGTTCATAGTCCACCCCTCTTGGTCAGTGATAAGTTGTGCAGCCTGTTCATAGTCCATCCCTCTCGGTCAGTGATAAATTGTGCAGCCTGTTCATAGTCCATCCTTCAAAGTCAGTGATCAATTGTGCAGCCTGTTCATAGTCCATCCCTCTCGGTCAGTGATCAATTGTGCAGCCTGTTCATAGTCCATCCCTCTCGGTCAGTGATCAATTGTGCAGCCTGTTCATAGTCCATCCCTCTCGGTCAGTGATC
>SDVV010005827.1:0-18905 GCA_016164225.1 Gammarus roeselii | reverse complement strand
GTTGGCAATGCATCTTCAACCAATCAATGATTACATATCATTAGGAGTTCAGTTTAAAGATTATTGGCAATGCATCTTCAACCAATCAATGATTACATATCATTAGGAGTTCAGCTTAGAGATTGTTGGCAATGCATCTTCAACCAATCAATGATTACATATTATTAGGAGTTCAGCTTGGAGATTATTGGCAATGCATCTTCAACCAATCAATGATTACATGTCATTAGGAGTTCAGCTTAGAGATTGTTGGCAATGCATCTTCAACCAATCAATGATTACATGTCATTAGGAGTTCAGCTTAGAGATTGTTGGCAATGCATCTTCAACCAATCAATGATTACATATCATTAGTTCAGTTTAAAGATTGTTGGCAATGCATCTTCAACATCAAAATTGAAAAGCCAAAAAGAACTTACACCCCAAGCAAAGGATTGTTCCCCAACACCCAGGAACTGAATTAGATTTTTATCAAAAATCGCTAAAAGTATGTTCAACATTTTAACTTCGAAAATGGTAGATGGGCTTCCTCATAGTACTCTCCAATCTCTTACCAGCAATGTATTGCATGTTTTGATATCTTCCAAACTCAAGATGGAGACAAACAAATATCATCAGGCTGGGTACTCACAGGACCCTTCATAATATGCCAGATGATGAGAATAAAGACGAATTGCTTTCAAGTTATCTGTTGCATGATAAGAATAAAGACAAATTGCTTTCAAGTTATCTGTTGCATGATGAGAATGAAGATGAATTGCTTTCAAGTTATCTGTTGCATTATGAGAATAAAGACAAATTGCTTTCAAGTTATCTGTTGCATGATAAGAATAAAGACGAATTACTTTCAAGTTATCTGTAGCATGATGAGAATAAAGACAAATTGCTTTCAGGTTATCTGCAGCATGATGAGAATAAAGACGAATTGCTTTCAAGTTATCTGTTGCATGATGAGAATAAAGACTAATTGCTTTCAAGTTATCTGTTGCATGATGAGAATAAAGACAAATTGCTTTCAAGTTATCTGTTGCATGATGTGAATAAAGACGAATTGCTTTCAAGTTATCTGTTGCATGATGAGAATAAAGACGAATTGCTTCCAAGTTATCTGTTGCATAATGAGAGTAAAGACTAATTGCTTTCAAGTTATCTGTGGCATGATGTGAGTAAAGACGAATTGCTTTCAAGTTATCTGTTGCATGATGAGAATAAAGACGAATTGCTTTCAAGTTATCTGTAGCATGATGAGAATAAAGACAAATTGCTTTCAAGTTATCTGTAGCATGATGAGAATAAAGACAAATTGCTTTCAAATTATCTGGTGCATGATGAGATTGAAGACAATTTTATTTATTTTCTGATAATCCGAAAACCGCATATCAAGCCTGGGAGACATAATTAAGCACCCTTTGCTCAGGCATCAAAACCACAGAAATGAGTAGATGGAGCAGATTGTGCAATGTCGTTGCAGGCTAACTCAGAAGGCGAAGACTGTGGAATATCGTCACAGGATACCTATGGAGGTGAAGACTATGCAATATCGTCATAGGATATTACGGAAACCAGCTAAACATGGCTGTTCAGACACCAGAAAATGGTTCCCTGTTTTAAAGCAAATCCTTTTGCAATTATCCCAACACAGACTTTGGCGTTAAATGTTTGAACTTCAGTGACCCAAATTACTCCAACACAGCCTTTCAGTTGGAGGTCCCAAATTCATTGACACGATGAATGTAGCATGCAAATGGAGTGATCGTAATAATATATTAAAAGCTTAAGAGATAAACTTGAAGCAACAGCATCCAATAGAGGTCAAGTAGGCAAAAAGGAAGAAGCTGTTACCACGGCTTGTTTCAAGCGCAGGAATATGGAAGAGCGAAGACAATTTAAAAGCTAGCAATTGACATTACTGAAAAACATTAGATGCTCACATGACAACGATAAGAAGAAAAAGATGAAGCTATTGGCTCCTCCCTAGCAGGTCAATTGCCAATACTAAAAAGCAGGCTGATAAAAAAATGGATTACCAAAAGCCATTAGGACAGGTTTACATGCCGTCGCAGCTAACTAAAAGTGAAATGCCTCATGTTAACAAATTGGTGGATGATTGGGAAATTTAAATACCAAATATTGGGTTGAGGCTATACATTGAATGGATGTGGATAATCCTCAACATAGAAAAGAACAACTATAGGTACTTTTAATGACTATTGCAACTGAACAGTACATAGCATTTGCATCATAACATTACTGCCAATCAAATACTGCTAATTTTATCAACAGCATAATTGTAATAATTGTATTGTATTCATTTTAGACAAAACAATCACAGTTTTACGATGAATTAAAATATCAACAAATTCAAACAAATACAATTTTTGCAAGTAGCTACATTCAAACCTGGTATGAATTTTACATGAAAATATCCTTTAGAAGCATAGTTCAGGTACATTACACAAACAGAAATTAGCATCCAGTAAAAGTACATGTTGGAAAATAACAATTGGAGCACAAAAAATAAAAATAAAGCAGTATACAAAATTCAACATCCTTTAACATGTAGGAAACAGGAACAGAAAACTGAAGGATTGTAGATAGTTGTCCGACTGGTGTTGATAACCCCAGCATCCCAGACACAGAGGTTAAGAAGCTAAGAAGGGTAGCTATCCGTCTGATGTTGATAACGCAAGCATCTCAGGCACGAAGGTTAAGAAAGTAACGGGGGTAGCAACCAACATTAGTTTTATTTGATAACTAGGCTTCCACAAACATGCCAAACTACAGTGTCAGCAATACGATGTCATGTTAGTCGACAACAATACATGCCCCCACACTACAACCATACAAAGTAATGCTACTCGGCACCAATGCAGGGCATACATACACTATCATCCAGCAATACACGCAAGTGTTACTTGGCAACAACAGTAGTGGTCCCTTACCAGCATCCTGGCTGGGGTGGCGGCAGGGACAAACCTCCAGGGGGGGGAGCTGGCACTCCCCCCACACCCACCAGCGGGCTCTGAGGGCTCCTGCACCAATAGCAAGCAATACCACCATGGAGGAGGGGGGGGGACCACATGCCAGGGTTAGTGTGTGGCGAGAGATTGATGACACAAACTCAACACTATGGTCAGCCTAGTTCAAAGGTTAGCAATACTGTACTCTCAACCACCCAGACATACATTCCAAATTGATTGAAATGTGGACGTTGTTAAGCAACATAAATAAGATGGAAAGGTCTTCAATGTGCTGTGACCCGCACTCATGCAATGGTTCTCCAAGGATCAATTTTTACATCACCTACGATAGCCTGGGACGAGAGGATTGTTATGTTCCAAGAATTGTTACGCAAATACAGTAGCTTTTGTCAAATGGCCGGCGTTAGTGTGTCCATTCCTGCTTCGTGGCTGAACTCTAAATAATTTCTTGCTTGTAGTTTTCCACAAGCCTGCATTCCGTAAGAATAAAATAGGCATTGTACAGCAGGGGTACAGGATAAAAGTTTGAGGAAGAAAACCCAGTATTCAACTTCAGTAGAATAAAGCTATCTTGGTTTGTCAGTTTTTTCTGACAACAGCCTGCTGCAGTTTATAAATTATTACGAGGCACAACAATATTAGCAACATAGTTTGAAGAATTAAATTTGTGTAGCAAATAATCAAACACGAGTATGTAGAATTCCAGTGCTAAGGAGACTGGAACAGACCGAGGCATCATATTTGACACTCGTCCGTTCCCTGAGCAAACTCAGACAAATTAAAACTGCCATTGGTAGTGGTAGCTCAAGGCCATAATAAAAATGACAAATAAAGTAGAGGACGGGTACAAAATGTGTTCACTGTAAGCACACCGTCCCCTGACCACCTTAAGGGACTCCAAGAACGAGCTCACCAATTACATGTCTCGGTATACGGCTCCAATATTCCGTGATATGTTGCGAAAATATCACGTTTGATTTTGATCCAATGTAGATGATCACATGAATGAATTTTCCGAAAATGGCGGGTGACCGATGACAAGGCACACCTCACATTCCTCTCATCGACTAACACGGAAATAAACTTGACCCTTAAAGGTCGGGCCAGGACCTCACAACACACACTTTGGGTCTGGAATGAATTCCTAGATCAGTGTCAGCAACATGCCCTGACTGCGCTTACTGGTTTACCCCTGCTGCGTCATAGTTTACGAGCCCTCCGACACCCACGTCCATCCCGTTCCTCAACGAGACGCCATGAGCGGAAAAGCGCGTAAGAACTGCGTCAAAACTCATCTATCACAAATATTCACGACTCACGCCTATCCATTGCACGCTCTCGCTACCTTCACACTCATGTCACTCCATCCAACGCCTGCTTCATGCCATCCTTCCATCCTAACTTCGTCCTACCTCTAGGCCTACGTCCACGCGCTTCCGCTTCCATCACCCTTATCATCAAGCTCCCATAATCCACCCTCAACATGTGACAGAACCCCTTCAGTACACGTAAATCTACCCGTTCTAATTCAAACGTCATTATTTATCCTATCTCTCAGCGACACTACGGCACGACCCTCAAAATTTTGATCTAAAGACCCTCGTACAACCTTCTTTATGCAGAAATTATTCATGTTCAGCAGCTCATTATACTAATAAGGGCATCTCTATTTTGCCTCTCGCTTCACTCGCGATTTCACCATAGTTTCCACTAGTTCAGTCTTCTCCACATGATGGCCCAAGTACTTTAAACACAGAACTTCATCGAACAACTCTCCGTTTAAGAGGACCCTGATTCTGCCCGCATCGACATTCCTCGAACATCTCATTACTTCACTCTTACCCACGTTAACTGGCAGCATCCTTCTTTTAAACGCTCTCCCAGACTCTTGACACTAGCCTACACAACTTCTTCAAATCTGCTACCAATGCCGTGTCATCTGCAAACAAAATGTTACTCTCAAGGGCCAATTCCGCTTATTTGCTTCCAACAGCTCTAAGTCTTAACCTATGACACTTGCAGTCACCTCCCTGAATACTTAATCCAGTAAAGATTGAACATGAGCGACATGACGTAGCTTCGACTCAGTCCATTATCACTGAGAACCAGGCACTCGCCTCACTCACCACTCGGATTCATGCACTGTTGCCAACAGAGAAACTATATAAAATCTCTGAACCGCTATCAACAAATTTCCACCTGCTCCTGTCGACCCTATCATAGCTTTTCCCTTAGCAAGGTACTTCTAATTGACTTGTCTGACAGCAAAAATCTGATTCAATAACGCAATGCAAATATTTAAATCCTACAGAACAGCGAGGAGATATAAACAACACAATGTGGAGCCTACTACGAAGTAACTACGAGCAGAACACGCATCACCTCAATCATAAGCAGGGAGATGCAACGTTGGTGGTATGGTAGAGACCGCGACATTGGTGTCGGTGCCTGGAATCGGCTTTCAGTCATTTCAACCTCTGATGTTATAAAAAACATTTCGTGGAGTCGATGCGCTTTCTTTCCGTAGTTAATGCATTGTGGATGCGCCAATAATGTATCATCCATGGTTGGGCCGCAATAATATTTTTGAGCAAAAATTATATCAGAGACAAACTCAGTTTATCCTGACAGTTGTAACGGCATCAGTTATGGTTCTAAAAATCTACACACGTAACGGACATATCAACAAGCCCACAAGGTACCTATAGCAAGCTTCTGCTGCCGGCACATGAATCATTTACAGGTAGCTACCTGCGCTGTCACCGCAAACACCACCTACACACAGCGACTTACCTTTCTGGAAGAATCGGCAATTCCTGTGAGACTCGCTGCAGCCTCGTGCCTCGGAACCGTCTTCTTGCCTTTTCCTCGGCCACCGCCGGGAACAGCATAAGAAGCGAGACCTTCTCCTACTCCGGTAGGGGCACCGCACTCGCCGGCCTGGGTGTAGACCTGCCCTTCTTCGATGCTTGGGTAGTGCTTCTTGACGAGCCGTACGCTATCCACGAACACCGGGCCAAACAGGTCCCCCAGTCTGAGGCGGTGGCTGAACTGCTTGCAAAGGGCGCAGAACCAGGTGAGGTCCTTGCTGAAAGCATCGTAGTTGTTGTGCAGAGTGCTACTGAAGCCGACCTTGACGTGACGATACCTCTGATCGCCCTCCAGGAAGAAGTGCAGCGAGGAAGCTTTGTGGACTACGGGCTGACGTTCCCCTGCCTCTGTGAAAGGTTCGTTATTGATGAACTCGTCACCACAATCATTGGCCTGTAACTGGATATAAGGGCTCATTAGAGAGGCATCATCCTCCATCAGAGCTGGCCGCTTGCTACTCCCTTCGCCATTGCTGCTGTTGCCTTTTCGCCGTTTGGATTCAGGTTCTTCTGGACTGCTTTTGCTCTTCCTTTTCTGTTTCTTAGTACCTAACTTACTTTTACTGGTCCCACAGTTGTTTCGGTAGTTATTCTTACCGGAGACTTTCTTCGGCGCCTTTCCCATGCCAGATTTACGAGATGTCACAGCTGCAGTGGTCTCAGCAGCACTGCCAGAACCAAAAGCATCTGCAATTGATGGCGCCTTCCTGTCGCCTCCATCTCCACTTAAATCAGTGTCATCACCCGAGTTGGAAGTATCCTCCGAGTCATCGTCCCTTTCGCTGTCGTTGCTGCATGTATCCTCGCCATGTGTGTTGAAGTCTTTTGGAATATAATCTTCATCCTCACTCTCCTCGTCATCCATATTCAGCAGCATCAACACCTCATTGATTTGTTCCTCGTTTTGAGGAGGCCGCGACACTCTTCTCGGCCGCGTGTTCTTATAACTAGTCACCGATGATCCACCACTAACCCCAGCAGCGCCACTACCGCTGGCACCAATATCTTTATTATCACAACGTTCTTTTTTATCATTATTGTTATTGGCTGTGCTGCCGCTACTACTAGTGCTGGTGACAGACTCCTCAGCAGACTTTTTAGTACTAGTTTGAGCAAGTTTACTAGGGGCGAGTTGTGCACCCGAGGAGGCTGATGAGGGTCTTAGGTTGCCAGCATGGCCCTCGTTAACGCTTTCGTCCGTGACGGCTGGAGAGCCAGAACCCACTGCCGCTGTCGAGCTCAAGAATCGAGCGATATTCTCTACGGTCTCAGAGTCGGTGTCATTGGTTGAGTTCGCCGAAGAGCCTGCCCTGTCCAAACCACCAGCGAGGGTGGCGGAAATTTGAGATTCAATAAGATCTTGAGATAAAAAGGGAAGGAAACTATCTGTAGCAGACGTTGTTCTTGAAGAGGAAGTTCTAGTAATGGTATCATTTGTGCTGCTACCTATTACAGAATTTGTAGAGTCAGTCGACGAAGAGTAAATGTTGCTGGTTTCGTTCTTCACGGGAGAAGAATTCGATTTTATGGATTTGCTACAAATACTGTTTGTTTCCGCAGAATGACCGTTCCTTTGTCTTAAATCAGATTCATTAGAAGACCGTATTGATTTAGAACTGGCGGTTTGAGGCTGAGATCGGTTGACTCTGTGCACTTTAGACGGAGACGTATTGTGTCCAAGGGCACTTAATGAAGAAGGCCGACTAATTCCCCTGCTGTCGGATGAAGAATTCCTAAAGGAACGTAGCTCCACGGAAGTCCCTCTCTCAGGGACCACCGTAATATCGTCCATGTTGTCCTGGTTAGTAGAAGGGGACAAACGCTCTCGAGCGGGCTTGGCACAGTTCACGTGAGATGAGGACACAAACGAATTGTTAGCACTAGGATTTCCAGATACTACAGCGGAGCCATTATTTACAAGAGTGTTGCCAGCTTCATCCGCCGTTCGGTCGCAGTGAGATGAAGAGTCGCAGGAAGCTGATGACTGAGAAGAGGACGATGAATGAGGTTCAGGGTGCACCTCAACTTGAACAACAACCTCTGGCTCCACGCCCCTTTGACTGGTCCGCCTGGTGGTGCGCCGGCTGCGCGGAGACGTCAAGTTGCCACTTGAACCAGCTGAGGGAGATGGGCCGCTACGGCCAACTTCAACGTTGGACGAGGCAGTTGCTAACGAGGTAATTCTTTGAGATTCGTTGACGATAGCTTCCTGCCCTGCCATTGGAGGGGAGGAGGTGGTAGTGGTGGTACTTGTGGTTGAAGGTGCTTCACCAGACACTTCCTGGGTGTCAGCGAGACGAGACGAAGCATTACCAGAGGTACTGCCAACGGAATTGGTGGAAGTGTCAGGGTTGGAACTGGCAGGAGAGGGCGAGTTGTTGGAAGTGAGCCTGGCACTTGATCTTCTCGAGGACGACCTTGGAGAACCGCTCATTACAGCTTCTGCAATGGACATCACGTAAACGTTCTGCTCGCCGCCGCTCAGACTCGCTGCTATGTCATCCAGTGACTTGCTCGGAATACTGTCGAGTGCATCGACAAACACAGAATTTTTCGTAACGGCAGAATCTGGAGTGGCTTTTAGTAGAGGATCATCCAAAAAAGAGTGATCAGTTAAATTTTTTCCTGCATCGGATGGCGAGGAGTGGCCTGCACTTTCATCAGGGACTCTCGCCGGCAGTTGTTGTCCCCCACATCCAGCAGGATCGCCAGTTTCACCGAGTAACCCACCTTTGTCATCAGGGTCCAGCGCCCTTTGTTTGGCCGTCCGACCTCGAGGAGCCGCACTGGCGTTTCTCTTCCTGCCCCGCCCCCCTCTAACCGAACCAGCTTTCCGACCACGTTTGGGGGATCCAACACGAGAAAGGATACCAGAGTCCGGACTGCCAGTCTCCCATCCTTCAACGGGTGAAGTGATTGAATCCGGCGAGGCTGTGGCAGTGGCGGCAGAGTCATCAGCAGCAACGTTCGATTCTGGACCCGTCGAGGTAGGGGCATTTGAAGTGTCCGTCAGCAAAGTAGTGCTACACAGACTGGCCATCGCAGACGCTGTGGCTGTTACAGGAGCCGCCCTGCTAACAGGAGTGATGGTCACTGTATTGTTAGAAGAAAACATAAAAGGTGGAACGCTGGTACTGGAGGGTATGCTTGTAGTTGTGGTGGTTGCCACCATAAAACTTGACGGACTACACTGAGAAATGGACACAGATAGTGTGCCACAAGTATTCTTTGCAAAGCCACTAACCTTGCTTGGTAAGTTATTGCCAGGAATGAGATCAAGAAATACGTCAGTAGTGGGAGGACCTGCATTATCACTCAATAGATGAGCTCTTGCCGTATCACTGTTTGCCTGAGGTAGAGAACTCCCGATCGCCGTGTTATCAAGAGAAGCGATGTCCTCGTTGAGCGTGAGCAGCACCTGCTCTATAGCATTCTTGTCCCTCTTGTTACGGCAGGATGCAGCCATAAGAGCTGCCTCCCTGTTCCTGCCCATGCGAGGAATGTACGCGATACTAGGCGCGTCGTCGTCTTTCTGTTGTCCCTCCAAGGCGGAGGGCGGAGGCGAGGCTACAGGTATGTCCAATCTTGGGTGCAGCATGGGCACATCCAAGTCGTCCATACTGTTCTTGTCTCCCTTGTGACTGCTGGGAGAGAAGCCGTCACCAGAACTATCCTCATCCTTCCCGCCATCAAATTGAGAGTTTATAAGACACTGACTGAGATCTGCCATTGCTCGGAAAGGCCGGGACATTGTTTCATCATTGGAGGCCTCGTCGTCGTCTTTAGTATCGTACTTTTCTAAAAGAACAGAAGGGTCCTTTACAGTTAAAAAGGGAAAATTGGATTTTGGTTTCTCTGGAGCATCAAGCTCGCCAGATATTACTCCGGCAACATTTTCCTTATCACGCTTTTCTTCATCGCCGCCAGTTTTTTCATTTTCAGATCCATTACAAGTCTTTGCCTCGGATGCAACAGCGGCGACCACTTTCTCGGCTTGGTCCAATTCTCCCTTCTTTTCTTGCGCACCAAGCTCGTACTCTGACTCCTTATCTGAGGACGACACCGGGCTAAGCATAGCGCAAGCCCCGCCTCTGCCGGGCGTCCTTCTGCCCCCGGCTCCTCGTTTTCTACCCCTCTTGCCCTTCTTTCCTCTCGTGCTCCCGTCGCCTTCCGTTTCATGGAAGTCGTAAACATCTGAGTCGAAGGTCGAAGCCAGCACTGGTGGTGGAGGAGGTGAACGCAGGTCAGGCCCCTCGAGCCTTTTATCAGAAGAACATGAGGTCATCTCGCCATCACCTCTTCCTCCTGACGACGAAGGAGGAGGAGAGACGTCCGTCATCGCTTCAGAAGAATTACCGATGCAACCGCCGAATGGACTAGCCATGGGGAGAGCTTGAGAAGAGTGGTGACCTCGTCCTCTGCTTCTACCCCGACCACGAGAGCCCCGAGGCCGGCCCAAGGGAGACATCAGAGGAGTAACTGTCGTACAGCTCTCACGGTCGCTCTCCCTGTCTGGACTCAGCGTATCCTTAACCGACAGAGAATCCGTGGTATTGGAAGAAGGTGAAAGCGCATCCAACAAAGCATCACCAGAGTTGCTGCCCAGATCAACACCAAGCTGCTTGCTTTTCCTGCCTCTTCTTTTGGCCGGAGAGAAGCCATACGGGGGAGACAGGGTGAGGTCCTCGTTCATCTCCAGTACTGGATCGGTGCCATCTTCTACATAGGAGATCGCCCTCCGCTGGCGAGTGCGTCGCTTGTTTTCCACCCCGAGCTCCAAAGCAAACAGGTCTCCGGAGCCCAGTTCAGAAAGAGTCTCGCATTCGTGCTTGCGTTTGCGGTTCTTCTTGGGACTAACAGTATTGTGGCCGCCGTTAATGGTGACAGGCTCCTTCCCAATGTCGTTCCTGATTAAATTGTTTTTGCTTAGATGAGCCCTTCCCTTGCCTCCAGAAGGAGGACTTACTGTAGATCTTTGGTTTGTTTCCTCTTTGTCTAAATTATCTGGGCTATGCTCCATTATACCATTAGGGAAACTACCTTTGTTATTAGCAAGGGCAACATTATCTTTGCCTAAATTAACAGAGCACGCTTCGATCTTGTCTTGAAAGTATGAAGTTTCGTAATGGTGGTCATTGGTATTTTCTTTTTCGACAGAACTCTGTTTCTTCTTGTCTGGAGTGGCAGGAGATGCTGAAGCTGCTCCTCCTTTTTCATTCAACAAATTGATTTTTGGAGGTTGATTTTGATTAATAACCTTCCCAGATTCAAGAACATTTTCATTCGAAACTCCAGAGGGATCATTTATCTGAAATTCCTTTCCAACTATAGGGGATACCCTTCTGCTCCTAGAAACATTTTCATCAGATTTAGCTTTTTCCAAGTCAGCATTCGTACCTTTTCCATTGTCATTTTCTGATGAACCACACACATTCATTGGATTTGCATTGGTAAGTTGCGTTCCGCTATTACCTCTCTTACTTTTATTTGAGACAGTTGTAGAATTTCGGGAATTCGACAATTTAAAAAGAGGACGATCAACTAACGAATTACTATTCCTTTTATCTTGGTAGTTGCTCGAGTCGTGAACTTGATCTTCTAGGGGATCTGAGTTATCAAGAGCAGACAGGTTAATAGTCTTAAGAGGACTGAGGCTCTTCTTCTGTGCTGGGGTCATGGTGTTTCCAAAGGAGGGAGCAGCATCAGGACGTGCACAAGCGTTGCTTTCGTGAGCCGCATATTTGTCGAGAGATTGGTCCAGGTCAGTACCTTGTTGGTGATGGTGGTAATAGTATGACGAAGACGAGTTGTTCCCGTAGCCTTGCCTGGAACTGGATGGAAAATCCAACGAGTCTTCGGGCAGATCATAGTCGGTAGCAGGTCCTGAGCCATCATTCTCTGGCACCTCACGCGCTGTTGCAGTGGCTCGAGGAAGAGGGCCGTTGTAAGAGCCTCTAGGATTGGAGGAGGCAGAAACAGGGGGACCTCCACTGCCAATAGGAGACGGAGGCAGGGGACTGTGTATGCGTGACAACTCCATGCGCGACAAATCCGAATTGCGGGACGGATCCGAGCACAGGGATTGATCTGAGTTGCGGGAACTTCCAGATGCAGGACGTGGCAAAGGGCTGGCCCGGCTGTTACCGTAGCAGGTTGTGGCCGACAAGGGCAGGTCATCGAGAGGGCTGTTCTGGTTGCTTATTGAATGATGTTGTTGGTGTGGGCTGCTGTGATTGCTATTGATAAGAGGACTGTTGTCGAGCATCGGGCAGGTTCCCGACATGTGAGGGCTCTCGTGTGAGCCTGGGCGCTGATGTTGTTGCAGGCCACTGCTCTCACATTCACGGTTAAATATCATGAGACCGCCGCCACTGCGAGAACTCCTCGAGTGAACGTTCGGGTTTTGAGAGTTCGTGAGGTGATCGCCATCGTGACAGCTCACAGATGAGGGACTACCATTCCTCGTTGACAAGTTAAGATTATCGTGCGACATGTGGAGATTGTCATGTAGACTCGGCATGTGAGGACTATTATGTACACTCGGCATGTGAGGACTATTATGTACACTTGGCATGTGAGGACTATTATGTACACTTGGCATGTGAGGACTGTTATGTACACTTGGCATGTGAGGACTATTGTGTGCACTGGGCATATGCGGACTATTATGTACACTAGCCATATGAGGACTATGTGAACTTGGCATGAGAGGACTATGAGACAAGGGCATATGAGGACTATTGTGAGTACTGTGCATATGAGGACTGTGACTACTTGGCACAACTGAACAATGTGAAGTTGGCAAATGGGGACTATTATGTGAGCTTTGCATATGAGGGCTATGAGAAACTCGGTGAGGACTGCTATGACTATTAGTCATGTGCGGACTGTTATGCAGACTGTGCATATGGGGACTAGCGCGAGCGCCGATCATGTGCGGACTGTGCTGCTGCAAGTGCGGACTGTTGGTGTGCTGCATAGGGGTCCGCCGTCCGCCGCTCGACTGATGCTGATGATGCTGCATCATGTCATTTAGCTGCGCGTGGCTGCTGGCATTTCCAACACTGCTGATGGTACTGCTATTGTGACTGGGTGAGTGGGCTGGTGGAGCCACACCACCTCCACTGTTGTTGTTGTTGTTTCCCTTGAGGCGAGGTGAGGCGAGCGCATCTGGCAGACCGTGCAGGCTGGGAGAGGGTGCAGAAGGAGGCAGTCCTCTGAGAAGCGGGGATTGTCGGGGGCTGGAATGAGAGGTTGGGTGTGACGGGGGTGTCGAAGGCGGGGGTGGGTTGAGATGAGCTGCCAAGAATGGGTGCGCCAGAGCGTGGCTCATCGCCTGACTGATGGGCATGTCATGGTTTAGGGAGGGCGGCATAGAAGAGGTAGTGGAAGATGAGTTCGGCTGGCCGCACCCACCACCCGTTGCTGCGGAGGGAGGCGGGAGAGGGGGTGAGCTATACCCGCCACCACTGTCATCAGAGGGAGGGTTGGGAGAGGGTGGCAAACCAGGAGTGAAGATGACAGTTTGACGTCGTGGCGCCTCTTGTTTACGGCGATGTCTAGCGCGTTCGTCAGCATCGCTGCTGCATTCACCCCCTGACAATGATGGTGGACTGGGGGTACGTGAAGGATGACCCAAGGACCGAGGGCAGCCCCCTCCAGAAGCTCCACCAACTCCACTTGGAGATGCGCGAGGAGGAAATCTGGGGAGACCGCCAACATCCACGCCGCCTCCATTGACTGTTACCACAGCTGGATTTACTGAAGCAGCAGCAGCTGCTGAAGAAGCGTTGGACAGCTGCTGCTGCTGCTGTTGTTGTTGTTGTTGTTGTTGTTGTTGTTGTTGTTGTTGTTGGGCTGCTGCAGCAGCAGCCGCAGCTAACAAAGCAGCTGCTTGCTGTTGTTGTTGTTGTGGAGAGAAACGAGGGGGAGGGATGGGAGAGTGAGAAGGTACTGGGGAGTGTGTGGGAGGGAGCGGATTGTGACGGTGAGTGGGGGAAGGAGAGGGTGGGTGGGGCGGCAAGCCAGCAGTGAGGGCCGCCATGTACTGGTCGTACTGATGTGCCAGGAGACTGCGATACATCTCCCCCCCTAGCTGATGAGGGGACAAGGAAGGAGGCAAGGGCGGGGTGGCCTTCGTCTCCCCTTTGCTGGGGACCCGACGTCCCCCACCGCTGCCGCCTCCTCCAGGACCCAGCGAACTGCCGCCACCCCCAGCACCTCCGCTGTCGCAACCGTCAAAATTGCCATAGTACCGTCCGCCACCATCACTCATGCCTGCAATAAACAAGAACTAACTTGAAATGCAAATATAGAGCAGGTCTAAAAAAATACTGCAGTGCAAACATGGACAAAGTTTCTTTCTTATCTGTATTGTAAACAGCAGTCAACCTATTAGTCTATTATAGGTGAGACTGAAATTCAGTTGGTTTAGATGCAATAGCCTACCAGATGCAGCAACAAGAATTGCTGTTCAATCTCTTAAAACATAGGTGACATAGCTACATATATAAAAAGTTCTTCACTGCCATATAGTTATAGTTGAAGGATATTTATCATAGCAATTACACAAGTATCAAATGTTTGATGACAACAAATGATTTTCATTCCCTAAGTAACGATATTGAATTCACCAACTGCAAGCAGTGGTAAAAGAATATATAGCTAGCTGCTAAGGACTTGTAAGCCTCACCATCACCAACTGTGAGCAGCCCACAAGCTTGTAGACTTGAAATTCCGATAGAAGGTGAAAATTTCTGTTCCTGCATACTTCAACAAAGTAAGACACTCTGAACTGTCTTAACTTGTATGGATCATGTCTAATTTTGAAAAAAATCTTCTTAGGTTATTTGCATGTTGAAGCAAAGAGAGAGGGGGTGGGAGAGGGATCATCAGCTAAGGGAAATGATATTGATACCCACACTTACAACCTCTTTTTCACAAAAATATTTGAGCTCAATTGTGAGCCCTTGGCCAAGATAAATTTGATACAGTAGCACTAAACCCCAACATCACATGAAAAATGTACAGCACTAGAGTTCTGTAGTTGATTTAGGGAACAAAAAATAAAAAACAGGTCAATGTGGTGCTTGGTGTAAGGTAGCGTCGATCGGGGTGACTCCCCATCGTCGACAACACGGGGTGACTTCCTGCAAACCTGTTTTTGGACACCAAGACGTCGGAAATGTCACAGATTGACTAGGGGGCTTGAAAGAGCAGGTCTTTGTAGGTAAGTATCAGCTTCTTAAAGGTTTTCGATACGCGCACAGAATTTATGAAAATCGACAAAATGAAGGTGGTGTTTTTCAGGTCCCTGATAATTTTGGTTCGAAAAAATCGACGCCGCCGCAAACGTTGATGCTGTGGCTAGAGTTCCCATTAGATTGGGGCCAAATTTGGTGGTGATACTTGGAATTTGATGTAGTTTGTATGGGTATGAAGAATTTAAGAAAGAAATGTAAACTTTTGTAGATATATACAAATATACAACTGCGGGGAATTGCCCCAGGTGAAAAAATGATCGGGGGTGATTGCCCGCACCTATTTTGTTAATAAATATCTTCGTTTTCCTTCGATGAGAAGTAGTTAAATGCAATTTTTTGCACATATAATGACATGTGAAAGTAAATGACCCACAATAATGACACCACAGCTTATTTCAAGATGCGTAACTAATTTTATAATGACCCTATGTTTATAACAAATGGTGACAAGTCTAGGCCTACGTGTTAACTTATGTTTGATGCCCAGGAACGATATTTTTTAGCATATTTCCATATCAAGATAACAATACCTCACCTGGCATGACTTGTATTCATGTTAATGCAATAAGTTTGCTATAGAATTGACGAAATATATTTTTTACTTGTTGTATCATATTATTGAAAAACATCGTTTTTTCGTAATATTCGTTCATTTACTGATACTTTAGGGTCATAATTAGTTTAGGATGTGGAGAAATGACTTCCAGTAAAGTTAGATCGCAATTATTGAAGAAAAACTTAGTTTCCCGCGGCGAAATCGGAAAAAAATCCTTCGACAGTCGGGTATGACGGCAGCAGAAGACGAGCGTCAAAAACACCCGTCACAGACGTAATATTTTACTCAACATTTTATTTTAAGCAACTGATAGATACTAATATAGGCATGCTTTTTTAATTGGTACTGACAAACTTTTAATGCGCGTTTAATTATTGATAAATGGGGGGTGCAAGAAATCACCCCGTTTGGTGCGGGAAATCACCCCCGTTTTGGGGCCATAGCTCGCCGCACGGTTTTTCGTAAATAACTTTTTTTTTGGTTGATAAAATGTTGAAACTTACGGTGCTTCATGATCATTATAGTAGCTATACACACCGTAAATACGAAGTTTCTCGGCCGCGTACTTTTTGAGTTATTTCAAAGTATGCGGAAAATGCGGGGAGTTACCCCGGTCGACACACCTAGTAATTTAATCTACAAAATACTGAAATCAAAGTCCAATTGCCAAAAAGGTCTTAGATTTTTGAACCATCACCTATAAAAATCATGTCAAGTGAGCAATAAAATTGCTAATTTGAGAGCTCGATTTTCGGAAAATCTAAAAAAATTGTAGAACCTGACGAGCTAGATGAAGCGCATTTTTTACTCATCCAAGCCATACAATATTTCATGTACAATTAACAAAACTTTAGCTAGACGGATGTTGGCATTTAGGTGTGACACACGGACCAATAGACGAGACAACTATCAACTATAGCTATTTTAGGCCTGGAAAACAATTTAAAAAAATGTATGTTTACCACACAACATCAACTAAAAAGTAAAGCATAGGAAGCTACTACACTATCTAACATCATTTTTGAAAACAGTGTTAAATACATGGCTATGAGCTCAGGACAGAGCACATGTGTTAGTTCTGACCCTGTGGTTGATGATACTGGTGCTGAGTCCACACTCCAGAAGCGCCGCTACTGTTGGTATAGGCAGCTGCAGCAGCGGCAGCTGCAACTGCTGCATGCTGCTGTTGCTGTTGTTGTTGATGGTGATGCTGTTGCTGCTGGTGATGGTGATGGTGTTGCTGCTGTTGTTGCTGATGATAGTTGTTGTAATGCATTGCACGGTTCAGCTCCCCCCACAGAGAAGTGTTGCCACCTGCCATAGCTGCAGCTGCTGCTGCGGCAGCTGCAGCAGCAGCTGAGGAGGAGGGTAGCTGGCCAGCAGTAGAGCCTCCTCCCCCACTGGCCCCTGCATCAGATCCTCTCGAGCGCTCCCCACCACCTGCAGGCGGTCAAGAGAAGCTCAGCATGATTATAACAACAAACTTATTAAACTAAAAAAGCTTGTGATTTAGAACAACACCAAATATTATAACAATTTTAGCATGCTCAAAAGTGTGCCATCTTCCCCACTCAAAGAAAGGGTGAGTGGGTGCATGACATCAGATGCTCATGCTGACAGCAGAAAAAAAAACTTCCTGCTCAAATAAGATGCACAACCTCTAGGTCACGAGTCTGGCCCTGAAGGCATCAAACTGCTGCTCCTGTGGTAGAAGTTGAGTTGTGCTCTTCTCCATATGCAAACAAGAATATCCTTGACCTTTAGTGTGAACCAGCAGAGTGCACACACTAACTGTGTACACAACCATTTGCACAGTTAAATATTAAAACAATCTTGCCAGGCATATAAATTCATTCATTCAAATAGTTCAACATTTTACCTGGTTCTCAATTAATTATTTCTTTCAGTTAATTTTCCTTTTGAACTTCCTGTAGCATGTCCATTTTTTATCCTACTCAGTATTACATAATTAGAGAAAATAACTTGAATATGGATGAACTTGTAGCCAATCTGCAAGAAACCCCTATACATACCACATTTCAAGCCCTGCAATGTCTTCAATTATAGCCCACACACACTGTAGGGAGAATGTATTGCCAGGAACTAGCTAATGATTTTTAACCAACACATGTTATGAAGGCTGGAAAGGTCCATCCCATGCAACCTTAAATGCTGGGCTTTCTACCCTAGCTTGTCATAGGAACAACAGAATGGTTAAGAAGGAATGAAGATTAACATAACCAAGAGACAAAATAGAACATAGAGCTATTGAAAATTTCACTAAAAATGTATCTCTTTGTTTAACCAACCAAATTCTTGACCTTCAGAACAAAACTTAACCTACTTATCTATAAAGCTGGTGAACTAGTAGATGTAAAAAAGGTAAGGAGTTATTCATTGAGCAAGCAGTGACTACAAGGAAGTATTTAGTGTACCAAAATGTACTCTGCCAAATTTTCATGCAGCCTCAAAAAAATCATCAATAGTTATCAACATCTCCAACATAACAAAAACAATTGATGGCATTGGCGGCAATAGCTTGCCTGGACCAGACGACATCTTGGCTATTCTATTCAAATAATGCAAGCGAGTACTGGCAATGCCGCTCAACGATGACAAAAATCAATGTACATCTCAAATATCCCACAAGCAATAAACATGCTGTCATCTTCCATCAAGGAATAAGCTGCCCATCAAATTGAAGACAAGATTCTTTGGCATCACACAGACGAATATATATTTGAACAAGTAAGTGAAAGACAAATAGTAAATTTTCATGGAGGGGGCGGGGCTGCAAAGGCTGCAAAGGTAAGAGACAAAGGTTAGAGATTGTGACGAGATCATTCCTGCATTGCAACAACTCAAATGTTTATTATTTGTCTAGATTTACCTAATGCATTTGGCAAGGTAATCCACAATATACTCTTAACCCAACTACATAATGCTGGTATCCAATGAGAAGTCAATGGATTACTAAATAAATTCTTCAGCATAGAATCCTAAATGTGGTAGTGAAGGGGACTCCTTCACCAATGGAAGTTCATACGAGCAGACATGAAAACAGGCCCATATGCAAACACACATACCAGCAAATACAAATATGGTGCAACAAAAAAAAATGGCAAGCTAAAACAACACACTGCACAGCACACTGCACAGCACACTGTAGCCCACTGTACAACAGAGATGAACATAGTAGAACACAAAACATATCCAGACAAGCACCTGTATAATA